>JAYKTE010008040.1:0-16047 GCA_036873565.1 Xipholeptos notoides
TATATATATATATATATATATATGTGTGTGTGTGTGTGTGTGTGAGTGTGTGTGTGTGTGTGTGTATGTATATACTTATATATATATATGTATTATTTGCTTACATACAACTATTTCCCAAATATAAGTGTCATGATGTGACCGTATACAGATGAGAGCATATGCGGAGTATTTTTTGTAAATAGATTTCACATTTCTTGGATGTTTATTCTGAGACCAATATAAACTGATAAATGTGGCTTATACCAAAAAAAGAGCAAATGAAAAAGTCTTTGGTAAACAAAGTTTATTGGAATAAAATTATTGTCGGAATGATAGGGTAGAGATGAAAAACAGGAGCAAGTATCAAAAGAGAAGAGAAGGGAACGTAAGGGATATTGGTTCAAATCTGAGGGAAGGAGGTAATGGTCAGAAGGATTTTGAGAACAAAGAGAGACAAGGAAAGAAATAAGTTAGAATGGATAGGAAGGAAGAAGGAAATAAATGAATGAAAGAAAAAGAAAAAAGAAAAAAGAAAAAAGAAAAGGATATAAATAGCTGAGGCTGGAGAAAGAAGAAAAAGACATCAAAGAGACAGGGAAGAAAGAATGAAAGAAGGGCGGAGTGAAAGAGAGAAAGAAAGTAAGAAAGAAAGAAAGAATGGAGGAATTAAAGAAGGAAATAAATAAAGGTGTAATGAAAGAATAAATAAAGAAAGAAGGAATATTTTTATATTTTACAGTAAATCAACCATTTTAGTCATTTAATGCCGAGAACAATCAATTTTTGATAAATGTTCAGTTGGTAAAATTGGACAGTTCTTACGAGTAGTTTTGCCACAAATTATGCATATCTTATTATACTAAACTATTGAAACGATTTTTTTTCCCCATCTTTTATTCTTTATTGCTTTAATCTTATATTGTTATAATGGAACAGCCCATTCACCCTCATAGACAGTAAGTCTCTAGGCATTAGATAAACAGTAAAAGAGACGCTAGAGTGAGGAGAAAAAAAGAGATGTTATGAAACCTTGTAGTAGAACTATTGGACCTCCGTGCAGTCTCCCATTTTTAATTAATGATAGACTCTCCACTCATTGTATCGTCCCATACAACAAAAACCTATGTTATTTGTTTTACCCAATTATGTGTTTAGCATAATCTTTCCTCTCGAGTTACTTAGTTGCTTATATCTTATAATCCACTATATAACAATTATATATATTTTATATGAGCATTTATCAATTCTAGATGCTATTTTCTCAGACTACAGATTGGATGGATCATAATGATAGAACACATTTTAAATGCTATTTTCTCAGATTATACAGAGTGAACCATAATTATGGGACAAATTTTAGATGTCAATTTCTTAGATTACAAAAACAACACAGAGTTCAGAGTATACTTATTAGATAACTGGTATTCAGGAGTTTTACAGTTTATCTAGGATTTGAATGTCACATTCTTGAGATAGGGAGTACTAGGTTGCAAACATTGCAGAATTTGATTTCCCATATCATACAAAATTTGGTTTACCAACTGGAATGGCTGTTATCTCTCTATGGGTGCTTTCTTTGAGTTCTGATGTCATGTGGAGCCTGTCTGCATATATCTGTTTTTCAAATAACCGCATAGAAAATAGTTTACTGGGATTAGATCAGGTTCTTCTAATCCATCATTATGGCACAACTAGTATATAGACAATATAATATCGATAATTAAAGATTATAGTAAAAGATTTCTTTTAGTTCCACTGTTGTGTGAGGCATGTCTATGTATGCCTAATTTTTTAGGTGGCCCTGCAGAAAATAGTCACTGCATTTACATTAGGTGATCTGGATGATGTGTCCCATCATTATGGTCCATCCTGTCCAGCTGCTTTTTAGGGAACCACCATAGAAAATAGTCCACTGGGTTTGGATTGCATGATCTAGATGATGTGTCTCTTCATTATTGTCCACCCTGTCCAGCTGATCTTTCAAATAACACCAAAAATATAGTCCACTGGAGTTGTATCAGGTGCATTTAAAATGTGTTCCATGATTATGGTCATCCCTATACATTTGATCTTTTAGGTAACCCCACAAAAAATAGTTCACTGGAGTTAGATTAAGGAATCTGGATGTTGAGTCCCATCCTTATAGTTCACCCTATCCAGCTGATCTTTCAAGTAACCCCACAGAAAATAGTCCACTGGGGTTAGATTAGGCAATCTGGATGTGCCTCATCATTATAGTCCACTCAATACAATAAATAAAAACATTTTGATAGATGCTCTATAACTAAACTCTTAGGGGTCACTGTTGAAAAAAATTGTAAAATAAAAAAATAAAATAAAATAAGAAAGAAAATAAAAATAAAGAGGTCGGTGGAATTAGAATGAATTCAAGAATTTACATGATAAAATATAAATAGGTATTTTAGCTTAATGTACTGAGATCAAAAGTTTTATTATTATTACTTATATCATTAAAAGTTTAAAGACTCAAAGTAAAAACAGAAACAGACAAAAACCCATCTCATTAAAAAAAATTGTTTTCAATAGATTTACTAATGATAAATTAAGAATAAGTCAATAAGAGTCACTAGAATGGAACTTAATAGAAAGCCTAAAAATATCCAGATAAAAGAAAAAAAGAAATAAAATGGATGACAAATATCTAGAAAGTTCACACAGCTTTATTTTTCTGTTAAAAAAATCATAAATGGCTAAAAACTGACCAGAATTTTTTAGGACAACTCAATATCTACATAAAAAAAATAATGCCTCCTTTAAACAATTTTTTCTTTTTTTTTACTGTATAGGAGGTTAGCTTTTTAAACAAGTTTTTTAAATGCCACTTTGAATGTATTTTTTGAAGAGAGGATAATGCCTCTTTTAAACAATTTTTCTATATACACAAGATTGTTTTTTTAATTTTTTTCTTCCATCCAAGAATAACCTTTAAATGATTTTTCTCTTCACACAAGATTAGCAAGTCCAAGTGATTGTTTTTAAAATACACAAGGATGACTTTATAAATTTTTTTTAGATAAATTTACATGACTCTTCAAAATATGAAAATGAATCATTCCTTTTAAGTAAATTTAAGCTCTAGATAAATAAAATGTGTTATTCTGCACAACTATATTAATTTTTTGTAAATTCCTAGTTACATCATTTCAATAGCTCTTTTAAAGGATCTTTTTTCAAATTGTGAAAACTTGTCTTTTTATAGAATTCTTTTCATAGGATGATAAATGCAATTTTACTTGAAAATGTTTTCAAAATGTCAAATGTGCTTTTCTGCACAGTAATAATCCTTTTTAAATTCATAATCTGTTCATTAAATAGTTATAAGAGAGTGATTTTAAAAACTATATTTTAATTGCAACAATTCAATTCTGAAGAGCCAAAGTATATGTTAGATTAAAAAATTTATGATTTAATTCTTTATATTGGTGATTTACAAAACTGTATAAGTTGACAGTAAAATATTTTTTTATGGTATACAAATTCTGTTATAATTTTAACAAGTATTCAATGATATTGTCCTAGTTATGCTATTACTAAAGTAGAGGTCAGAAATATATTTTTCAAATGGATTGAAATTGGTTTTTAGTATGAAAATATATTGAAAATGATTTTTACTATAGAACTGCTTTAGTAATTATTTTTATTATAAAACTGTTTTTATAATGCAAATGCATGGGAAATGAATTTTAGTATAAAAAATGCTTTGGCAATGATTTCCACCATGAAAATGCATAAGAAATGATTTTTATTGTGAAAATACTTTGAAAATGATTTTTACTATAGAACATTTTTTATTATAAAACTGCATTTTTACTATGAAAATGCATTGGGAATAATTTTTACTGTCAAAATGCATTGGAAATGATTTTTACTATGAAAATACATTAAAAATAATTTTTCATTCAAAGATAATATTAAATCATTTTTGCCCTCAAAATGCACTGGAAATTATTTTTACAATAGAAACTGAACTGAATAATTTGTCAACATGTTTTACATAAAAAACTTTTACTCCACATACTCTTGAATGATCACTGGTTCTAATATTAATACTAGGACTTTAACCTCTAGAATACTTGATGTTCTTAGGACCCCTTGATAAAAACCATCTAAGCTTATAAAAATGTTGCTTTCATGTACTACTGTAAAATATTTTATTAATAATTGTTTTTATTTAATGGAAAAATTTGTGTCTGGCCAAATCATTTGAAAAGTCTATGGCAAAAATGTTTCTGGCAACATGTATTTCGCCATTTACCCAATCTTTATATATATGTATATATATTCACTCATTTTCCGACCAAATTTTGGTTATATTAGTTTGTTATTTAAATCCTAATCCACAAAATGAATGCTAAAATTTTGACTAGCTCTATTCTAAAGTCTGACCAATTACAATTTACTGTGATAATATTTACTGCCATCAATAAAGGTTTTATTAAAGCTTGTATTATTATTATCAGATTCTCAAAAATATGCAATATCTGTGCTTGGATAGAATAGTATGACCTTCTGGAAATTATTGACATTTGTTTGTCTTTTTTTCTTCCACCCTAAGTGTAGGTCACAGAATGAGACATGACTGGGATTTGAACTCGTATAATATGATTCCAGAGTCAAAGCTTTTACCACTGCTCTATCTTTATGTATTGTTGTGAATAAGTCATCAAGCTTTTTCTAAAAAAATCCAGTATTTCTATTTTTGTCTCAGTTCTTTTTTTAACCCTTTTGATCCTAATAGGCTGATATATCGGCCCAAACAACATAGTACAAAATACCACATGGCCAATATTTTGGCCTTCCATGATCTTCTTATGAGAATGGCTCTGGTTGGCTAGTTAGTAATTTTACTAAGTCAGGGTCAAAAGGGTTAAACATCTCCATACTTTGACCAAACATTCTTGGAGGTTTACTTGATGTTTCCTGACTGGTATTGGCTTTTGAATGAATTCAAACTTTATCCTTTCTTTTGAAACAAGTTTTTGCTGGGTCATTCTGAAGAGAAATAAAATAAAATTAAAAACATTAAATAGGAATTAATAGGTTAGTGCATACATAGGTCACAAATAACAATTATCATTATGAACAGTAATTTGAGAGGAACACATTACTTCCTTTTAATTAACCTCTACTATGGAGATAATTAAAACCTTATTAATATGTTAGTGCAGATGTGGGTCACAAATAACAATCATCATCACAAACAGTAATTAGAGAGGAGCAAACAGGGCACAAGAGGAGTGTTGCACCTGGGCAGCATGTTCCAGAGGGGCAGCATTTTAAGGGGGTAAAAATTAAAAAAACTGAGCATGTTAGTTTAATTTAACAATCTTTTTTTGTAATTTGAATTATACGATTTTTATTTTGAAAAATCTTTGGTTTTTTTTAATGACGACTACTGGATATGTATACAAGTCCTGTGATAAGATGAGGTCTAGGACTAATAGCAGCAGCAATCCAAAATTAGATCCTTGATTGTAGTTCCATGAATATAAATATTTTGAGGAATTTTGGGAATTTTGAAGATTAATGGATCATCCATGGTGAAGAGGAGGGGGATCTTACGAGTGACCTAGGCAGCAAAAACAGTTGCTATGCCACTGTGTACCTTTAATGGCTCTACTACAGAGATAAGTAAAGCCTCTTCAATTTGGAACAATTTAAAAAATATATATTTGTTTTAAAGTTTAAGCTTTCAAATTGTCTATTTTATTTTATATTTTAAAAATAGTAAAGATGTTAAAAGGATTTATTTTGTGTTAGTTTGGTAAAATGGAATACATTCTTTTTAAAAAAACACTTATTATTAGAAATATCAATGGGTTCTGCTAGAAATAATAAATGGAATAATACTAATAAAATATCTTACAAGAAATAATAGTTATTATTAAAAATTCTTATTAAAGAATAACTTTCTTCAAAGTTTTATAAGTTTCTTCTTCTTTAGTAGGCATCAGAGACTAAAGATCTTTCAATCAGGGATGCGGGTGCATTAAATTTTAAAGATCTACCAAAACTTATTCAACTCTCATGATTTATTTATACAGGGTGGTCAGAGCTTGTGTTGACTATTTTTAATGATACATTAGAAAGTATTTTTCAAGGGTTGTTGTATTAAGATATTAGTTTTTATGATGGCTAACTCATTTCTATATTTTGAAGATTTAAAACTTTTAAATCTAGATTTTAGAAAGTAATTTTAAGAGTTTTTGTTTTCAAGTATTAGCTTGTAATCAGATTGTGGAGACACCTTTTGAAGCTAGATTTTATAACCCTTAGAAAGTAATTTTTAAGACTTTTGTGTTCAGATATTAGTTTTTATGAACTCATTTCTATAGTTTGCATATTTAATTTACAGGGAGTTCAGACCAAGTGTAGATTATTTTTAATGGTAGGTTAAAAAGAATTAATGTTATTTCTGAAACGTTTTATTTAGAACTGCAGTTAAACAGAATTTTTAATCTTTAGTAAGTAAATAAGTTGAGGCTTTTAGTTATACTTGTTTTTTTTATAAAATAAATATTTATAATATTCTAGTTTCAATTTAAGTTGATCTTATGTTGCATTCTTAATCCAATACCTTTTGGCAAATACATGAATCTCATTATTCTCTTGAGTAAAGTGTACATCTATTGCTACTCTTACAGCATGATTAGTGGTAATAATCCACATATAATTCTTTAAAAAAAATATCAAATATTAAATCTCTGGCTGAGTGAAATAAAGATAGAATAAACAGAAAAAGATAGATATACAAATAAATGTATAATTAATTCAGATTTTATTTTTGTTTAATTGTTAATAATTAAACATTAAATAAATAGATAATCATTTGTTTCTATGTTGATTATTTAATTTTCCTTTTTTCCTATTTCTTTACTTCCCTCTAACATCTATCTATCTGTCTATCTATCTATCTACCTATCTGTTTGTCTGGCTGTCTGTCTAAGTTATCTATCTGTCTGTCTGTCCGTCCAAGTTATCAATCTATCTTATTATTATTATTATTTTATTCTATTATTATTTTTTTCCTATCTAATGTCAATTTTTGATTAATTAATCATTATTTTTTATTTATAACTTTATTTCCATCAAGCTGGAGACTTGAAATTTAATATCTATCTATCTATCTATCTATCAAAAAACTGTTTTGTTTGCAAACTGGTTCCTGCTATAAAATGACCATGATACTGAAAAAATAATTATAGCCTAACTTCTATTTCAATTTTATTTTCTATCACAGGTATTCCACTCGCATGCCAAAATTTTTACAAAAAAAAAAGTCTTCTAATTAATACATTTTTGAAGGGGTTCTCAAAACCTGTTTCCCTATTTTCGTCTCCTTCTTTTTCCTCGTTCCCCACTATAAAAAAACTCAAAAAATCTAGACATAAAACGTAAATAAATAAGCACAAACATTTTCACTTTTCTTTCAGCCACCTCCTATGCCTATCACAACATCCACATGCAGTTGTCTTGATAACAGTGTCTTACACCACATTCTGCTAATGTAGATAGACATCTGGGCAAACAAATGCCATAGAAATGTTGCTAAGGATATTCGAATTAAATAAACAGTTAATAGGATTTTGCATTAACAGTGCCATGTAATTATTTGATGGTGGAATCAGTCACATGATTAAAAAAAAAAAAGGACACAAAGAAAATGAAAATGGTTGGATGGAAAAAAAGATCGAAGGTGCAGTAAGGGTGGAATATGTGAACGTGTGCATGAAGTGTTCATTAGAAAATAAATATAGGGGTGGCACGGAAAACCAAACTTTGGGAACCAAACCTTGGTTAAGGTGGTGATAAACATATCAATAGATAGATATAAGATTTGGCGAGAGAGAAAAAACAAAATAAAAAACAATTAGAATAGTTACAACCAGCTGGAACCATGTAAATTACATGATACTACTAGCTGGACCCATATAAATTTTATTATTAATATAATTAATATAATATTATATGTTTTATATTTATATATATTATAATAAAATATAATTTAACATTTATATATATTAAAGTGAAAATGTGTGTCTGTGTACAATCAGTCTCTACCAAATTCCTCAGCCAATTTATGGTCCACAGATTTGAAATTTGACATAAAGTGTATTTAGACCTGGGGAAAGCTTTTTAATTCATTTTGAGTCAGAAATTTACCTGGTAAGGGGTCAAAGTTGAAATATTAGACCTTTGCAGTCTCTACCAAACAACTCTGCCAATTTTGAGACCACAAACTTGAAATTTGATGTATAAGGTGTAAAGACCTGAGAAACACTTTCCAATTGGGTTTAAGCCAGAAAAATAGGGGTCAAATTTTGAAATTATAAAAAACACAAATCAAAATGAACACAAAAGTGACCATCAATACATTCAGAACACCAAAATTTGCATTTGTACAGTACTGCTTTCCTGTATTATAGGCTTTTCTAACTACCTTAGTTTTAAGTCTGTGGCACCTGGGCAAAGCCAGGCAATACTTCTAGTATATAATAATAGTTATAATAATATTAGATAAATAAATTAGATAAATTAGATATTAAATATTCTAAATATTTAAATTATCATTGACCAAATATCTTAATATCTAACAAGACTGCTTTCCATCCTTGAAAGATTCTAGGTATATTTCAATGCTAGGTATGTCAGCTTGTAACTCATTAGTATGCGAGATTGGTACTTAAGATTTCAGGTCTACCATATTAATATCCAAGGAAACCTCTCGAAGCCCATTATGTTTTGATATTTAGTCCACATGTTCCACTTTCTAACTTTCTGAATGCTAGTTTGATGTTAAGTTTATGATGATTTGAAAATGACACTTAAAAACTGGGTCCATAACCTATTGTTTGTAGGGTCACTTAATTTTAGATAAAATGTCTCCAATTTAAAGATATTATAAAAATTAAATTGCTTTTTATCATACAGAAAAAAAGACAAAGAAATTAATCCAAATGTTAGCAGGTCCAATGAATAGCTTAGCAGTAACAGTTCCAATTATTGTAGTAGTGGTAATGATAATAATACCAATAATAATAACTTAATCACAACTAATTGCTGCACAGGACATTGCATTATGCACCAATTATATAAAAGCAAAGATCAACAAAAGTCAGGAGAACAGCAAATGCAGACTATGTGAACAATGAGAAGAAACTGTCACCCACATTATTAGCAAATGCTCTAAACTTGCACAGAAGGAATATAAAAACAGACATGACTGGATAGAAAAAATAATTCACTGGAACCTTTGAAAAAAATACCAACTAAAACATTCGGAAAAAGGTATATGCACAAGCCTGGAGCTGTACAAGAAAATGAAACCAAAAAATACTTTAGGACTTTGATATTCAAACAAATAGACTGATACAGGCAAGAAAACTAGACTGATACAAGCAAGAAAACTAGACTTGGTAATCCGTGACAAAAAGGGAAAGAATTTCAAAATATTAGACTTTGCTGTACCAGTGGATCACAAGGTAGAAACCAAAGAAACTGAAACTTGCACTTGTCAGGACAGTGTAGATAATAAGAAATGTATTGGACCCTAGAAACATAAAAAAGAAAAATACAACAATCATCATTAGAGCATTAGATACAATTCTACAGGAGATAAGGAGAAGTCTGCAGGACATTGAAATCAATGAAATAATTTAAAGAAAAGTTTAAAAAATGTACATATAGCTGATGGGGAGGAGGAGAGTCTGCAATCACAGACTGTGGACCACACCGACCTATTCTGCTAGTTCCTCACTATAAATGCAATATTCCTGATCTAGACAAATATATTATGCAGAGTAAAAAGATTGCAAAAGTGTTTGATAATAAAAATTTAAAGTTAAAAGTTAAAAACATTTACAGACCTACATGATTGTATATCTGTACTTAAATTTTATTTATTTTCCTGGAATAGTAAAATATTATAAGTGCTAAACTACAAAAGAAAAAGGTCATCACCGAGGAAGTTGATTTTTTCTTTTAATACTTTCTTTCATGTAAGAATTTCTATTGGTCAATTCTTGTTGAATTTAAAGATTTTATCTTTTTCAATACCATGGACACTTTTAGTGAATCATTAGGAAAAGGTTTCTGTAGTGTTTGCGTATTAACTGTCAATTTCAGGAAACTAAGAGGAGCATGTCTAGCCAGCTGACAACTGACTCTTTACTAGAATTGACTACTTTCATCCAGCTCTACATGACTTAATTTATTTCCCTTCTGTCAATTTATCCACTTCTTGAGTTACTAATAGCACTTTGTATTTTTCCACGAACCTGGGTCACGAATGAACCCATGATTTCCAGGTGAAGCCCTGTATGAATAACTTTTATCCATTAGGCAATATGACAAGTTGCATAAGTTAGAGGGCTTTAGTAAAGGGACATATAAAACTTTATTTCTTTATAAAACTTTACAGTTTAGATTGGGGCTTTATATGCACAATTTGATTTTCCAAGCCATCTTAGACTCATCAATCATTTTCAAGTGATTGTTTAAGTGTTTTTTGATGTTATAACCCAGAAACATATTTGAGTTACGATTATTCAGTATTTTATGCTAATAGAATTTTTCGAATTTGAAATTGAATAACTCCTTGAAACTGATTGATGGCAGATCAGTGTTGTTAAATTGTTTGGTTCAAATTGAATATTTATGATGGAAGTCAGGAATTTTAGAGATACTTTTATTTGTATTAATGATTCAAGAGAAGTTTGTAAAGACTTTTGAAATTTTCTCTGTATGTTTTAAGTGGTCAAATCATTCCTGCTTGCATTAAGTTTGTTCAAATTGAAGCACTACAATAAGCTGATCTCTTCCAAATTAATAAAAGGTTCTTTTTTTGTTGACAGAATGTAATGAAAGTTTAGGAATAAATAATTGATTTCACTTAGATCATTATTGGGCAGGGAGGATGGAGCAGTGGTAGAAGCCTTGACTTTGGAATTATTTTACATAAGTTCAAATCCCAGTTGGAACCATTTCAGTCACTTTCAGCTGATTTGGGCAGATGAGGCTTGTTAAGTCAGGAGAGTAACTCATCTAAGTGTAAGGATAACGCTGATTCCGAAATTCTGGGTAGATAAGACCTGTCAACTTAATGAGAGTAACTCATCTAGTTGAAGAGCAGCACTAATTACAAAAAGCCTTAGTGTATAATGAACACATAAAACTGGACTTGTGCCTAACTTAGGTTGGTGCTTAACCAAGTAGATTTATCCAATTAGATCATCATATCTAAAAATTAGATTTTTATGCAATATTTCTTTCCTTTATCCTTTCCTTATATATTCAAAATGATTTTAATTATTTACCACATTTCAGGGAAATAGAGTTGTATTAGAAAAAACTTAGTGATAGTACACTTAAAAAAGATTTGATCGATTCTTGGATAGCTTCTTTGAATGCAATGATGGTAATATGAAAATCCTAATTTATCCATTATATTTATCATTTATTGAATACTTTCAGAAAAGTTAGAAGTGAGTTCTCGTTATTTATACACTTTTAACATTATTAGAGCCCTTTAGAAATAACTATATAAGATTTTGTTTTTCTTAATCATTATGAACATTTTTGGTTCAATGATCAACAAAGTTGTTTTTAATTATCTGCCAATATCATTTATTTAATTCCTATATTTATCTGTTTTGGAAAGTCAACTTAGGTCTGAGGATAGACACCCATACATTAGAATCATAATATGCTGCTTCAAATACAAGTGGTTCTATTACATTCACATTTGGATTAATACCATTGAGAAAGGTATAAATCCCCATATTTCCTCCAGCTATTGATTAAATAGTGAATCTTGCATTATTCAAACGGAAAAAAATGTTTTGACAATGTTTTGTTCTAGGCATAAAATGATCAAAAATGGTTAATCTGCCGTAAAGCCAAACAACATTTATCTGTTTGTCTTTCTGTTAGGCTTCTTGGCTTATCAAATTCAGGTTTTTAGTATTTTTACAAAATATATGTAGATCTTAAAAGCTATTATATTTGTTGAACAGCTCATAATGACTATTTTATTTTTGTATAGTTCCATCTGCAAGGCAGACAATTTTCTTTTGTTGTTATGTATGATGTCTGGAGTAGGTCCTGTTGTTAGGGCAAGATAGGTTAAGCAGAATCAGAGACAACTCAAAGGCATATCTAAATTTTTGAACTAATTCATTCTTTACATTATTTTTTCCCCTAACTAAATAAACATTCTAACAAGCTATGGTGTCAACATGGCCGTGTTTTAGACCCCCGCAGACCCTCCAAAATTGTGAGGGTGTGCCAGTTCCCTAGGGATCATAAGGCTCTTTGGCTTTGCTGGTCTATTGTAATGAAAAAGAAATTAACAAGATAATTATTAGGATCAACTAGAAAATTATTATCATACTTGTATGTTAAAATATACATCCATTAACCTTTCTCTTTCTCACTCTATTTATATATATATATTGAATATATAAAGTCTCCAGTTGAATGAGATTGAGTAGAAATTATAAGAAAGGGAGAGGAAGATGAGTAATATGCAATTATTAATAAATAATATCCTTCACAATATATTGAGAACCCTAAGATGAATTCATTAAAAATCAAATATTCATTAATTTAGTGTAACTCATTATTATTATTAGTGTTGTTAGCTAATTAAAAGTATATGAATATAGGTGAATTTTTTCTTTTCTCTTGGTGTTGGACTGATGATGCCTTCTGTTTGATTTTATGATAGTCATAAAATTAGAAATCTGTAACAAATTTTGCAAAACTATGGATTACAATGCTGTCATTTTTTACTGCATTTTTGTAGTTGACACCAAAGCAAATAGTTTTAAAATCTCTTTTTATTACAATTTACCAAATATCTGATATATCAAATTTCAAGTCTTTAGAAAAAAATGGGCAAATTAGTTTGGTCATGAAGCTTTTGAACCATTCTTTCGATGGTAGAATGCAAGAGTGTGTAAAATTTTGTTTGAATTGGACTATTCCTTATAGAGGCTGATTTTTTCCAATTATCGATTTCCAATACATATTGGGGGCATTCCAAAATAACACCTATCTAAGAACACTCTCAAACACATAAAGTTCAACTGTGTGAATTTTTAAGAAAATCGTTCTAGCCTTTTCAGAGTCCATAAGAAACTCAAATGCAGACAGACATAGTTCCATTTATATATAAGTTTGGATAGATTAGTGTTGCATTATTTTTGGTCTAATGGTTAGAGTATGTTCATTAACATTTAGAAGATCTCATTTGTACCCAGGCATGGTGAAAATCAGCCAATCAGAAACAAGAACTTTCAATGAATATTACATAATCCTCTTTGACTTAGTAAGAATTCTCAATTATTTTCTTACTGATTAACTGAATGGAACTAAGCTCTGCTCTTAATGGATTTACTCTTTAGATAATTGTTAGTAAAATTAGCAGTACTATAACTCTTTGAATACTACAGTTACTTGAAAATACTTTATTTTGGGCAATTTTACCCACCCGAAACTGGTATTCACGATTTGGATTAATTATTTTATTATAGAGTTTGTTTTGCTTTGTTTTATGGTATATAAACTATTTTAGGTTACTTAATGCTGAGAACACATTTAATGCCCTATTCTTATTTTCTTTCCACAGCATATAAATCCACGATCTTATAAATACCTTAGTCTTGTTTCTTGTTTGTTTCATGGCATATCAACCTTTTTAGGTCATTAAATCCCGAGAACAATCATTTTTTGAAAAACATTCTTTTAGTCCACACAATTTTTTGAATAGCACAATATGCACTATTTAATCCATAGCTGGAGGAAATGTGGGGATTTCTACCTTTCCCAAGTGTATTAGTCCAAATGTGAAAGCTAACAGAACAACTGGTATTTGAACTCGAGTATTACAATTCCAAAGTCCAACTGCCTATCCACTACCTCAAGTGGACATCTCCATTTCTTGAAAGAAATGTTTTCCCTGATGGAACTGGTTAAATAAACGAACACACATACAAATCAGTCATTATGCTACAGCCTAGGCCGAACACACACACAAACCAAACACAAATACCTGTCTATATGAGCATGTCAACATTCCCCAGTTGTCACATACAAATCTATCAGCTTTTTGCCGTTTTACAAAGAAAGTACCTTGATAAAAATTTGATATGATATTTTCTTTATTTATTAGAATTTTTTAGATTGGGGCCAAATGATTTTTGTTGTTTACAGTTTTCATACTATTGTCCTTATTTTTATTGTCATCTATATAACATTAACAGAATGAAATAATTAACTCAGATGAAAGATTAAAAGCTTTGATTTGAAATTCTATGAATGTGGAATTTAGGGCCATCTTTGTTGTAGACAAAGTAGTTCTAATTTTAGAATATTATAAAAAGTAACAAACCTTTCATAATAAAGAGAAAAATAAAAATAAAGTCTAGATGGTAACAGATCCAAGAAAAATTAAGTTTAGCAGGAGCAGCAGAAGTAATTTCAAACAAATAACAATGGTAATAATTATACAAATAATAATAATAATAATAGTCCAAATTCACAAGGAAAAAGAGTTAGGTCCGTTGAGCAGAGAAATCTCTATTATTTATATGAATTGATGTTAAAATGAAATCCTAACCCTCAGCCAAAGATATTCTCATGTTAAGAAGGGGTTGTTTACTTTGGACAAAGGATAGGCACGTACATTTTGGAATCATAATATGTGAGTTCAAATCTTAGTTCTTCTGTTTAAACTCACATTCGAACTAATATCCTTGGGAAAAGTATGAATTCTATTATTCCAACCAGTTATGGATTAAATAGTACAACAAACAATGTGAGTTCAATTACCAGTTGTTCTGTTTATGTTCACATTCGGACTAATACCTTTGGGAAGGTATCAAATAGTGAGTCTGGCATTATATAATGTTTATGTTCCCATTCAGATTAATATCTTTGGGAAAAGTGTGAATCTTCTTATTTTGTCCTATTAAATAGTGAATCAGGCATTATATAAAAACTATGTATTAACAAAAAGAAAGTTTATCAAAAATATTTGTTCTCGACATTAAATGATCAAAAAATGTGGTTGATATGCTGTTAAAACACAAACAAACAAATTTCATATTAAAAAATACTATATCATTACTAGTGAATATCACTGAGGAAATGAAAGTGATTCGTTGGACCACATGATGAGACACAGGTGTTCACACATTCTTTATTTCTCTTCTATTTAGTTGTTTTACTTTTTTTGCTAAGGTATCTCATTCATTCAATGTTTTATTCATTTGTATACCATGTTCATTCATTCATTCATAGGTTTTAGTTGATGTTAGAGTAATTCATCTGAACACACGAACACAGAAACACACTCACATGGTAGTTAAGATAAGCACATGCTTAAGAAAACTATCATGATTTTACAGGGCTTTGAAGTCCTTTTCTTTTCTCTACACTAACATTATCACAGATAAAAACAAAAACAAGAAAAAAACAATCCTTGCAACACAAAAATTTATTATAAAAAAAATAATTTACTGATTACGGAAGGCCATAATAACCAAATTATATTGTATAATCAGTATGCTTTTCAGAACACTGAAATATAAACCAATCCAAGTTTGACAATGTTCACATTTGGACTAAAACCCTTGGAAAAAGTATGATCCCTACATTCCTTATACCTATGATTTAAATAGATCATATTGTGTTATTCAAAAAAACTATGTGTGGATAAAAGAAAGTAAATCAAAAATTATTGTTCTCGGCATTAAATGACCTAAAAAGGTTGATATGCCATAAGAAACAAAACAAACAAGTTTGACAATGATAAGTTTATGTTTTTTTGCAATAAATGAAAAGCTAAATGAGTATAATAATTGAAAATTGAGTCTTTTTGTTATTATATAGACAGATTTTCATTTGCTTAATGTTCCATAGGGTAAGTCCACTTGGGTCAGTGGATAGCCAGTAGGACTTCGTAATCGTAATATACGATTTCGAATCCAAGTTGCTCCATTTGCATTCATAATTGGTCTAATACCCTGGGAAAAGTTATGA
>JAYKTE010008150.1:0-16045 GCA_036873565.1 Xipholeptos notoides
GTTAATATGGCAAGTGGTCGAGTCTACCTTTCAGGGACGGTGAGGGGAGATCGCACACAATAGAAATGAATGTAGTATAAAAACCCATTAGAAATGAATTTAGTATAAAAACACATTAGAAATGAATTTAGTATAAAAACACATTAGAAATGAATTTAGTATAAAAACGCATTAGAAATAAATTTAGTGTAAAAACGCATTAGAAATGAATTTAGTATAAAAACGCATTAGAAATGAATTTAGTGTAAATAATATGAAAACAGTAGGAGAAAGGCCACCCATTCTTCAGAATGAAGATTTGAGAAAGATTGTTGAGCAAAAACCATGACAAAATAACAGGGAAATGTCACAGCGACATGATGTCACCTGAAAAAAATCAGCAAGGTCAAAAAGCTCAACAAATGGGTCCTTATGAAACACAAGTCTACTTCTTTAATGTTCATAATTTGGAGTTTTATTGCTTATGAAATGAGTTATTGAAAAGTTGATTACTTGATGAACTAATTATCTTTATTCTGCATCTGAAATAAAGGAAAAAATTTTTTAGAAAAACCTATTTAAAAACATACCACCTAAAATTAGCCATTATTTTCTGAATGATCTAATAATTTGAAATGTTAGCTCTTTTTACTTTCCTTCCTTGGTGCTCCATGACATAATGGTAATTCTTCAAAAGAAGAATGACCTCAAGAATTAAAAAAAAAAAAAATGCTCTGATGGTTACATTCGATGGGAATGAGACGTTTCAGTATTGTCAATTCGCTGTGTCCAATTCACCTAATTGACTGAAAAAAAATTTTTGTACTTTTTGTATTCATTCTTTTTATCAATTCATAAATATGTTTTCATGTTTAAAAAAGAATTAAAAATGTTTCAAACTTAGAAAAGTTATAAATTGTTACATTTTCTTTAAAATTTTAAACTATTTTATTAAAAAAAAACACTTTAAAAAGATCTTAATACAAAATTAGTTCAAATATTTTTAGAAAATATAATATTTGACAAGTCCATTTTTTTTACTTTAAACAATTTTAAAATTTAAAACATTTCCAAAATTGCTGTATTTAACTTTCAGTTTTTTAATTCAGACTTTGTTTCTTTTAAAAAATTTATTTCAATTTTATTTAAAGAAAAAATATCATAGTTTACTGAATTGATTTAGAAAGTGTAAACAAAACTTTGACTATAATGACAAAGCGCTAATTTGACACCGAATCATCCCACTGCTGAAACGTTCCAAACCCACATTCGATTGGTGCTAGGAGTAAGGTTTGTAAAGGGAAGGAACAAACTTTACTAAAATATTCCATCGTTGAGTTGAGGAAGGAAGGGAGGGAAAAGATTAAGAAGAGGTCAAGGGTCAAATCATTCTTTTGAAATTTTCATTATTGTTTGTTTTTTTATGGAAATTAATTGATAAGCTTCAAGGCAAAGAAAATTATTTTAAAAACTGGACTATCATTATAGGCTGTGGGCCAAAAGGTCTACACCACTCTAGATTTTTAATTCTATGACCTACATTTATAGGCTCTGGGCCCAAAAGTCTATAGCACTCTACATTTTTCATTCTGTGACCTACACTGAGGGTGGAAGAAAAATAAATAGGCAAAAAAAATACCAATAGTCCCTTGAAAGTCATACTATATTTCCAAAAGTGTACATGTTGCATATTTGTGTGAGTTTCAGTTCAACAATACAATCTTGAATAAAACCATCGTTGATGCAGTAAATATTGTTGCAGCAAATAAAAAGCTCAATTGTAATTGGTCAGATTTGGAGACAAAGCTGTCCAAACTCTCAGCATCCAATTTGTACATGAAGATTGAAATAACAGATTAATTCATGCAACTAAATTTTACTCAGGAAAAGTTACTGGAAAATTTCCAATGATTTTATAGACAATATTTTCAAAATATACCCCAAATTTTTTTTCATTGACAAAAGGCTGTGGTACTTGTAATAAAGTTGACACCAAATTCTAGCATTTTCTAAAAAAGCTGTTCTCCATACTTTGAAAATATGGCACAACTAAGAATTTTTTTATTTTTTTTATTTGGAATTAATTATTTTGTAAGAATGTTTAAAATTAACATTTGATTGGTAAATTATAGGGTGGATTAATTTTGAGGTTGTACATTTTATTGTTTAAATTTAAATGATCTCCCAATGGTTACTCTTCAAAACATCCTGCAAGTTTGTATTCCTAGGTTAAGACACTGCTATGAAGTGCACAGACAGTATTTTGAGCATTGGTGAGCCTATATAATATTAGTCTTTGAAAAACTTTATAAAAGTTATTCTTTGTAAAAATAAATAAGTTTGATTAATATCCTGCTTTTCCTTGTAGCTTGGATTTCTAGATTAAGGTACTGATATGAAGTTCACAGATGACATTTTAGGCATCTGTGAGTCTATTATAATATTAGTCTTTGAAAAACTTTATAAAAGTTATTCTTTGTAAAAATAAATTATAAATATAAATAAATTGACAAATTTCCCACTTTTCTAGCAACTAATCTGTATTATTTGAGATACCAATTTATATTTCATGATATTAAGGGAAGATCAATATTTTAGACACTCTGTTAAAGTATTAATAAAGTCTTAAATGGCCTATTTTTTTTGTTTTTTTAGAAATATTCTATTATTTAAAAGAAATTATTTTGATTGATAAAATTAAAAAGATAATGGAGTTTAGTTCCAGTAGATTTTCCATAAAGTAGAAGAAATGTAAAGAATCAATTCAAATTGGATTCACTCTTAAACAAACACTTTTGGAAAAGGTATGTATTCTCTCCTCCTTCCTCATCTTTTGGTGAATAAAACTATAGCCTTGGGCCCAAAGGTCTATCCTTTTAGATTTTTCATTTTGTAACCTACACTTAGGGTGGAAGAACAAAAATAGACAAACCAACATCAGATAACTAAGTGACTGCCCATCTCGTAAGGGCAGATAACTCTCTTACTTTCTATAAAATAATACAAGTTGTTAAAGAAACATAACTTTTCAATTCTTTACTTTTTTGAGGGACTAATTGTAAAAAAAACCAAGAAACAAACCAAAAAACGCTGTTTTTTAACAACAAAAATAGTTTTTATTTTGGTATTGATTTATTTCAATAAGTATTCCGAAGTAAGCTTGTTTAAAGTAATTGTTTATTAGAGAGATTAAAACTATTTTTAAGATATCCAAGAATGAAAATGGTTTTATATTTATAAAATTATTACTTGAAAGAGATGAAAAAAATATTAAAGCTTAAGAACTAAAGATCTCAAGAGATTTATTCTTTTCATAATCTTATGAATAAAAATAATCCTTTCTATATTGTAAATTACAACTTTTTATTTTCACACTCATTTTTTTTTTTCAGTTATCTTAAAGCTTGTCAAATGTTTCAGCTGAACAAAGGTTACCTCCCTTGCACTTAAACCTCCCAATCGTGACTCAAAGCCATTATTATATGAATTTTTAATGTAGATTCTGATCTTTTTTCCCCATATTGAAGTTAAAAGAAACAGTTCTACAAAATTCTTAATTATTAATTTTTAAATAAAAGGCCAGGTTTTCAGAATAGAGTGACTTAATTTTAGATTTTAAAAATACAATAATTCTTAATTGGGAATCAGATGTCATGATTACCTGGTTAAAACAAGGTTTTATTTGTTATTTAAAAAAAAAAAATTGGCAATGAATTGAATAAGTGTTTTTTTTATATTACAGTGATTTTCAAATTTTATAAAATCGTTTTACAATTTCTTTCATTTGCAAATGTTATTTAGTCAAAGAATTGTTATAAAGCTGAAGAATCATGCTGATGATAATATTATAAAATGGAGTTGGGCATTAAAAAATAGAACACTACATTGGGAACAAAAAAGCTGTTTGACACACTCCCAGATGATACAAAGATTTAAACTTAACTTCATAATTTCCCTAAAACCACTTTGTAGTTCCCTAAGAAGCCATGTAGTCCACTGGACTCTACAGATCCATGCAGTCTTTTACAATGTTTCTACTGGGCCAAGCAGTTCCCTATAAGACTATGTAGTCCTCCACTGAGCCATGTAGCCCTCAACAGGTCCATGCTTTTGACAAAGCTGTGTCCTACACTGAGGATGGAAGAAAAATGAATAGGCAAAAAATACCAATAGTCCCTTGAAAGTCTTACTATTTTCCTCAAAGTGTAGATGTTGCACATTTGTAATGTAGTTCCCTACAAGTCCATGGAATTCTGATTGCCAACTAGTTATTTAACCTTATTTAAAATTAGTATTTGATTCAAAACTAAATCCTTTTTTTTAATAAAAATAAATCCTTATTTGAATATTTGAGAATTATTAATCATGATCAGGGATGTAAAGTTGATAGAAATAAAAAAAAAAAAATATTTTTAAACTGTCCAAACTTTCTTTAATATAGACTCTATTTCAAAATTTGGCCTTTTTTCCACAATATTTTTTTTAAATGGTAATGATTTGTACAGTTTCATAATTTTATTTTTTAAATAATGGAATAAAAGCAGAAAACATTCCTCAGATTATTTTATAATTTTTTTTCTTTTTTTTTTCTTTGTTTTATAATTTTTGAAAAATCTTTATTGTTCGGCAGTTTTCCACTTTTTGTAAGCTGCTCTATTTTTGGAACTCCCAAACTGACTGTCCATTTCTTGGAAAAAAAGATTGTTTTAATCTGAAAAGACAAAAATAGAATTAAAATTTTGAAAGATTTTGTATCAATTTTTCAATTCTTTTTTTTTTTTTAAGGACAAATTTCAGATTTTTCTCTCACTAAAATTTATCCAATCTTTTACAAAAAAATGATATTTTTATTAATCTATTCTCTTTTAATCTAAAAAGCAATGTTAATGGAAAAACAAACACAACCAATAATGCTTACTGCTGAATTTTCAGAGATAAAATTCTTTGGAAAAAAAGTTTTAAAAATCTTCAGTATTTAAATTGCTCATAATAATGCTGGAACATTTCAAAAGAAAAAAAAAACAATGTAAAACTTTTACAAATAATGAAATCATCAGTTTGGGTTGATGTTGTTTATTCTTATTCTTAACATTTCACTTACTGACATGTCTGTGTTTGATCCACCATTTTGTTTATATGAAATGTGTTTTTTTTTTTAATGTTTATTTGTTTGGTTGTTTTTTTTTTCTGTGAATTCAGCAAAATTGTGAAAAAGCACTGGACAATTGTGTTATATTTCTTTGAAACTTTTATAAAATCTGGAATTGGTCATTTTTATGTCAAATTTATCGTGCAAAATTTTTTGCAAAGATGAAAAAATCATCCTTTCTTTATTCTCCCTGTGTTTCGTATTTCTTTTTCTATTTCACTTAAAGGAAATGTTCTTTTTAATCATACAAGCTAGTTTGTCCGTGATGGTAAGAAGACAGCCATCCCAACAATTCTTATGAGATCTAAGAATTATTTATTTATTAATAGAACTAAAACTAATTATGAAGACTTTAGATTTTATAATGAATACAACACACATGCAAAAAATATCATACATTGTATTGGATACCACAAAAGAAACATCCACACCAAAAATATAATAGTTTAATATTATTATTAATTTCTATACATCCATACAATATATTTCCTTTTCTGCGCACGCATGCGTGTGAGAGAGAGAGCCCGCTATTTGTGTCATATCAAGTTGTCATCAAGGTGAGGTGTGCGGACTGAGCCATCGGTCAATTGGACTATGCCAATACTCACCTGAAAGTCATACTATTTTTCACCAAGTGCAGATGTTGCACATTTGTTAGAATTTAATTTTAACAACACAATTTTTAATAAAACCATCGTTGACGGCAGTAAATATTGTCGCAGCAAATAGAAAGCTCAATTGTAATTGGTCAGATTTGGAGACAAAGCTGTCCAAACTTTCAGCATCCAATTTCTAGATTAAGATTGAAATAATCAATTAATTAATGCAACCAAAATTTGCAGAAAATTTTCTAATTTTTTGAATAATTTTTTTTTTAAATACTTCACCCACACTAATAAAAAAAATTTTTTTTTCATTGACACTCGAGATTATTTGGTGTAATGCAATTTATGAATCTAAAAACTTGCTGTGATATTTTTATTTACTAAATAAAATACTTTCCTACAAAAAAAAACCCTTAAAAAACCACTTTTAAAAGAAAAATTATTTTTAACCTTTTGGACCCTGACATAAAAAGCAAAAAAGATATGTATTTAGTAGGGCTGTGACAATATGCTTTTATTAAATAATATTCTTGTCACAGCCCTAATAACTAGGATGTGACAGGAATATTCTTTACAAAAGCTTATTGTCACTGCCTTAGTATTTAGCAAAATTACCAATTAGTTAATCATGGAGGGCCATGTTGCTTTTTCCACAAGATTGCCAGGGTCAATATATCGATCTTTCAGAGTCTAAAAGGTTAAAGAAAATTTTGATTTCAAAATTGCATTGTGCGCAATTGGTTTACCTTCTGCTAACTTTGAAAAAAAAATTCTAAATTGACAACCTTCTACTCCGTCATATCAAATGCTGTCTCTCCTGCATTCCAGTCTTGTTTCCATATAGAAGAAATAGTTTATTATATTTATTTTAGGAATTTATTGAGATGAGGCTTTATAACACCTAATCCAAGATGAGGACAACATTCCGCTAATAAAGATCATTACTGAGAAATAGTTTAGTTTTCAAAAAAACCTTTTTTTTTTTGGGGGGGGGTGTTGTTTTTCACTGAGTAAATTATTAATTTCTCAGAATCCTAGAGATAAGGCTTGATAATTTGTATAGTTATCACGTGGACTATAGTCCTCACCTTTATATTTGTTAAATTCACTTCGAAATTCTTGAGAGGAGGCTTGAAAATTTGTATCTTTTAATTTTTAGCCTATAGTTCTCATTTTTATTATAGAATAATAATTTATTACTGACAGCAAAAAAGTGTGCAGCTTTGACTATAGACACAAAGAAGCTCAATCATCTGAAGATTTGGTCAGGATCGGTCCAGCGGTTTAGGCTGTAGGAAAGTATATATATATGGGCTTGACCTTTGATCTTGAAAAATGGTGTGCATAATCCATAAATGGAGGAACATAATCATGCAAGGTTTGGTCATGATCGGTTCAGTGGTTTGGGCTGTAGAGGAGTATATATACATAGGATGGACCTTTGATCTTGACCTTGAAAAATTCTGTGCATCATCCCTAAGTAGGAAACCATCATGATGTCAGATTTGGTCATGATCGGTCCAGTGTAGGTAATACTTCTGATGCTTTAATACAAAATAACCCAACCCAATATGACCTTATTTACGGTTTGAAGTTATGAATTGTAAGAAGGAATTTCAATCTAAAATTAGATCCTTGATTGTAGTTCCATGAAAATAAATATTTTCAGGGCCTTTTGGAATTTTGAATGTTAATAGATTATCAACGGCCAGAGGAGGGAGGGAAATAAATCTTATGACCGGCGGCGAAAAATGTTGCTAAGCCACTGATTTCAGAAGAAAGGCATTTTAGTTGAGTTCTAAGAGACATATGAAATTCATTTGTAAGGATTAGACAATTGGCTTTTGTTAAGACCTTTTTCTTTGCAAAGGTTGAAATGGTAGACTGCAAACACCACACCAACCACACTAAAACGTTTGTTACACAAAAATACTTTGAAATAGTAGAAGGCAACAAAATATAAAATTGATAAATAATTCTAAAATCTCATTAAACAAACAAAATATTTTTTTGTTTTTGTGCTTCAATATGGAAATTGAATTGAAATTTTGAATTTGAATATGGCTGCTTGGAAAGTGTTTGTAGATTGGCAAATTGGCAAATTGTTTTGTTTTGTTTTTTTTTCACCATAATTTTCCTTTTATTAATAAAAAAGATTGTAAAATTGATCGACCGGATTCGGGGCCACAAGTTCTGCGCGTCACGTGACCCAATTTTGACTTTTTTTAAAAACCTCTTTTTTTCCATTTTGGAAAGAAATTAAAATACACCAAACAAATGTTTTTGCTTTGTTTGTTTTTTTAATTAATTTGTTTTCTTTTATTAAAGTGTGTGTGTGTGTGTGTGTGTGGGGGGTATTGCTACTTCTGAATTGTTCACGGATGCAGGGCCGGGATGGTGGTACTGGACTGTCCCTCGATTCTTCATTTTATTGTGGAAACTGCAGTTTAGTCTTAATTCATTTTAATTTTGTAATACTGACAACAAACTTAACTTAACTTAACTTAACAGTGTGAAAGTTGGGGTTGGTGCTATTTGAGTTTGAGGGTGTTTTTTGTTGGTTTTCTGGGTATACTGGGTCAGGTAGGGTAGGTGGTTGTAGGAAATGGATGCTCATTTTGTTGTTTGATAGGTCGTCTCATAGAGTGTATGGGCCAGGTTACAGGTGTCTGTGCTTATTTTACAGAGCTAGTGTCCGTAGCGAGCAGCAGTTTCGGAGTGTGGTTGAGGTTTCTGGTTCTCCTGTTGCCGTCAACTAATATGCAGTATTGCTAATTGTGTCATTCTTATCCCAGCCCACTTGGGGTTTGTGTCCATGTTGGTTTTGAATTGACACGTGTTCCCTGATTCTAGAGTCAAGAGACGTCCAGTTAAGTCATCTAGGGTTGGCAGAGCAGTAATCTCTGCCAAAATTTTACTCTGGTGGGAGGTATCCAGCAATGATTTTTGACTTTATCAAGACCTCGGAAAATAACATTGTGCATTGTCGGTTGCTACAACTGAATGCACAGAGATAGCATCGCTTGCAATTTCAGTCGGTAAATGAAGGACTTGGACGTAGAGTCTCCCCATCCACTCTGCTTCATCACTAAGAATTGCTGATGGTATACCTCAGGGTGAGCCGCTTTAACTGCAATGGATTTAATGTATCCCAGCAACTGTTCTTCTGTAGCATCATTCAGGGCATCTGGGCCAATGAAATTGAATAGCATTTCGTTGACAGATGAATCGCATGCAGATCGTATCGTGGCTAGTTTCGGATTTCTGTAGGGTTAGTGAGTTACATCATCTCTTTGTAACGGAACCACACGTCTTTAAAAATGATCCATTTGTTGTCGAACGAGTCGGGTTCTATAACTGGTCACTCGGGTTTCACTCGTGAATGGCGCAACAATGGGGTGGGGGCTTGTTGCTCGGTAGGCAAAAGGCGTGCCATGAGGTTCGTCATTTGTTCTTGCATGGCAAGCTGTTGTTGCATTTGCAACATGAAGGTTATTAGGTTGATTTCTGTGTGTTCTGACGACGATTCACTTGTGTTAGACATTTTCGTGGGTGGTTAGAGTGTCAAAGTGTAATGTGCAAGCGGTACTAATACTAGGGTTTTGAACGGGACCCACAAATATTTAAAAGATTTACCACATGGTAAGGGCGCGTTGGCATTTGTGTGTGAGTGCGTTTGCGTTCTTCGGCTTTCCTGCATATTTTTCTATGTTTCTTATTTGGGATGGGTCGTTGTGTTTTCCTTTATTTTGTTATTTTTTTGTTTAAATCCGACTTCTGCCACCATGTATAGTTATGAGGGATGAACCTTACATAATCGGGAATAACAACAGGACATGAGTAGATGATATCAATTTACGTAACTTTATTATATCCGCCGTTATGACAATGCTTAAGAGATAAGCTCTTAATGGAGAGCTAGAGTCAAAAAGCGTACATACATAACTCAGAGATATGGTACAATGAATTCTAAAAGTTGGACTCTCCTCATCCACATTATTTTATTTCTCACTGCGTTTCAACCTAATCACTCTTTGGCCTTCCTCAGCTTTCTTAAATTGACTCATACTGTTTTTAGATTTATCTTTCTTTTATTTATCTTTTTTTGAAATTTCGTGTTATTGTCTTTTTTAATTTTTCTTCTTTTGAAAGAAGATTTGTTTTTGTTGTTGTACGTTAAACGTTTCTTTTTCCAGTAAGCTCCTCCACGTGTTTTAATGTTGTGAGAAAGAAAATATGGATGAGGAAAATAGTCCAATTAATACTTTTAGAATTTATCATTTTTTAGTTAGTGGCAAATAAATACTCTGTCAGAGACACAGTTTATTGTCAGTCAGCCTAGCCTGGTGATGTCAAAAATAGATTTTTAATAAACTTGAAAATATTTCAAATAAAAAAAGTTAAGTTTGTTGTTACTATTACAAAACTGGAATTAAATTAAGGCTGGAGTTGGGAGTTTCCACAATATAAAACCAAGAAGAGACATTAAAAAAAAAGAAAGAATTTTAAGCCTATTTGTAGGAAAAAGGGCCAACAACAAAACTCATCCGCCTGAGTCAGTGATTACTGACCAGTGACCACTACCACTTGCTTCATTGCAATCACTCCTAATACGGCACGGGGAAACAAACATCTCCCCTCACAGAGAAACAACGGACAATAGGTGAAATCGGGGCAATCTTGCAGTTATCGCCGGGTCGTTCTCAAACATGGTCCTTAACTTTGGAAGGGTTATATTTTGTGTCAACACTGTTAAGACACATCTTGTTTTGGTTTAGTTATTATGCACGTGTCAATATGAATAAATTAAACGAACAAATTTATTTTACAGAATAAAACAAACAAGAAAATAAAATTCATTTTACAGGACAAAACAAATAAATTTAACAAACAAATTTATTTTACAGAACAAAACAGCAAAGAAAAGAAAATTTATTTTACAGAACAAAACAAATGAAATTTATTTTACAGAACAAAACAACCAAGAAAATAAAATTTATTTAACAGAACAAAATCAACAAAATTAAAGAATAAATAAATGAATACTGGCCCTTCGGTTTAAGCCCCTAGACCTATTGCAGTTTTGGCAGGTGGTGGTATTATTAACTAGGCATAAAGAAGCTGCAGCTTCGAGGCCACCATTTTCTAAGACTGCCATAAAATTGGTGAAGGTCCATCTCCTCCCCTCAATTTCTGCAATTGTCAAAATATTGTGGACAATTTCTGTTCTCTTAATGAAAATAATAATGATAATAATAATCGTTTAATAATAATAATAATAATCATGTGCAATGAAGCATAATGAAAATGTCACGTGTCAATGGTGTTGACACAAAATATAACCCTTTCAAAGTTAAGGGCGATCTTTGAGAACGACCCGGCGCTAACTGCAAGATTGCCGAAATCGAACACGGGCAACACCTTCTGCATAGAGAATGTGTTGGCACAGCCATCCCCAAGCCCAGCTACAATAAGATTTTCCTCCTGTCAGATATCTTTCACTACATAAAAATTATTTCAGACCTTATGGCTTAAGTCTCCAGACAAGAAAAAAAAAGAAATTACTTGAACCCACACAGAAGCCTTGGCAGACCTGTATTTCAGTTCCCCATAGATTGAGCATTTCCAAAAGCGCACATTTTTCCTCACCGGTCAGACCGCTGTTATACCAAATTAATTCCTATAAAAAGGTTTTCAGCACATTGCACTGCTATCATAAAAATGGATAAACACAATACATTTGTATACATTTTTTTATTTTACAAAAAATATGGATAAACAAAATAAGTTGGTTTTTTTTCAATGAAAATAGAAGCAATAAATAAGAAATTTAATTTTATATATATATATTTTTTTTTTTTCAATAATGTCATTATAGACTGTGTTGTTGTCATTATTATAATGATAACAAACCAGAGCACAGTTCGCAAACATGAAAATGGATATAAAAAATAATTTTTTTTTCAATGAAAGTACAAGCAATAAAAAAGAAATTTAATTTTATATATATATATTTTTTCTATGAAAATTGTTTTACAAATAAATCTTTTTTTAATGAATTTTTTTTAAAGATATTTTTTCAATGAATTAAAAACGATATATTTTGGAAATGCAAACAATAAAATTATTTAAAAATTTAGTTTTAAAATACTTGGGTTAGGGGGAACAAATTTGAGAGAATTTTTGTGGAGAAAGATTTTTTAAAACTAAATTTTTTAATAATTTTATTTCTGAAAAAAAAATATTAAATTTCGGCAGACCTATGTTTCAGTTCCCCATAAAATTAAATTTCTTATTTATTGCTTTTATTATCATAAAAAAAAAATTGTATGACATGGTCTGCAGGTTTGACTCACACTTGGGGTTTGAAATCGTAACAACATTTGTTTCACTGATGAGATCCAATAAATTTGTTAAATTCACATGGAAATTGTTTTGAGAATCCTTGAGATGAGGCATGATAATTTTTATATTTATTATGTGGACTATAGTCATTATCTTTATATTTGTTAAATTCACTTGGATATTGTTTTTTTTAAATCTTTGCAATACCGATAGATGGAACAAGAGCTTAAGTTCTGTGATGGTACCAGGTTATAACATGAAAGCTCTTGAACTTAGTTATAATCATCTGATGAATATTAGAAGGTAGATGTGTGTGTGTGTGTGTGTGTGTGTGTGTGTGTGTGTGTGTGATGGCATACCAACCTTTTGGAGATTGAGCCAGGTCAACCATTGAACCCACACAGAATTTCATTGGCGAGTTTCCTGGGAATATGAAATTCACAAGCGATCCCCAGCCGTCGTATGTAGAAGGTAGATGGCCGAAATGTTGGAAGTAAAACAATGAAAATGAGGGCAACTGTTTGAAAACTCAAAACACAGCAAATCCAAAACAATTTTCAACTTGAACAACAAATTTGTTTTTGATATTTCTTTTTCTTTTTTTCTGCTAATAACAAATATTATTCATCCCAGTCAGTGTGGATAAAGGTTTTACTTTTAACAGGCCAATGGAGAGAACAATACAAAAAAAGGACAAGCATTTTATTTTTTTTTTTGCTCTTAAGTAAATCCTTTTAGAGCCTGAATCTATAAAAAACAAGGCCAACTCACTGCAGCCATCATGAAAGAACTTGAGTATGAAGCTTTATGTTTACTCAGCCTTATTCACTGACTATGTCAACACAGTTTGAAGGTAACACCCATAAAAACCAGACTCAAACTGCCCACTTTTGTATTGACTAAGAAGTAGACGCAAGAGAAACATTTCAGGTTCTGTCTTTCACAAAAACAGACATCATTCAGTCAACGGATAACTGTAAAAATGATAAAAAACACAATCTATTGGCTAGCTGTTTTAAATGCGTTTTATTCAACTATAATGGGTAAGTTAAAACACATTTTAAATATTGTTTGTTTGTTTGGTTAAAATGTTGATAGATACTTTACTGTTTAAGTGTAGAAGGAACAGCGATTAAAAACGAAAGAGGTTTGATTAAATTGATATTATACAGGCTGCCCAAAATGTTAATGTGTACTATGGGTATATAGAAATTCAAATAAACTAATAAACATTAAATCTTATTATAAAACATTAGACAATACATGATATCAACCATTTTAGGTCATTTAATGCCAAGTTAATGCTGGTAAATGTTATCTTTTATCCACACTTAGTTATTTGAATAACACAATATGCACTATTTAACCTATAGCTCGAGGGAATGTGGGGATTCATACCTTTCCCAAGGGTATTAGTCCAAATATGAACGCAAATGGAACAACTGGGATTTGAACTCACATACTGCCTATCCACTGGGCCAAGTCGACTTCCCCATTTTAAATATTAATTATAAAACTATCAATTTATTGTCATCGGTGGTATAGCAAGAGTAAATATCACTTGGGGTGGTCCAATCAAATGTCACCACCCATACGCTTGATGTGCTTTGATTAATGGAGGGGTGGGATAACTCAGGAGAGCTATTCAAATTAAGAAAACCCTAGACAGAACCTCATAAAACTAGATTTTTCTTCGAATTAAAGCCATCTCATGGCACCATCTAATTACATAACAATTTATTATAAATAAATCCTATTTTCAGACTATTTTTGCACCTTAGCTTACCTAAAAAAATTTTGTTGTGGTGACATTGTGTCACCCCTCCTTCGCTGTAACCCAGGGCAGACTGCACCCTCACCTCCTAGCTGATTGTTATTAACCCCTTAATCAGTAGGTGTTTCTAATAAAATTGTTTGGTTTCTAACCAATTTTTTAAATATGTTTATTGTATAGTATTATTAATGCTGAAACGGTGAGAAAACTCGTGTTTTGGTGCTTTTTAAAAAGATGATTTTTGATGAGATTTCTCTCTCTTGGTTTCAAAATACAATTTGGATAAAGACAAGTTAAATCGTCATTGCTGGTTAAGAGGTTGATAGATACTTTACTATTTAAGTGTAGAATAAACAGAGATAAAAAAGAAGAAAGTTTGATTAAATCAATATTATACAGTCTGTACACAAAGTTAATGTGCACTATGGGTATATAGAGATTTGAATAAATTAATAAACAGTAAATTTTATTATAAAACATTTAGACAATACATTTTTTACCAATAAAAAGTAATGGTTTTGACTGGGATTTGAACTTGTGTAATACAATTCCAGAGTCCAAGCTTTTATCACACTTATAACTTCACTGCCTAAATGACCAGAAAAAAAAATGATCAAAAGGTTGATATGCTGTGAAGCAAATCAATCAATCAAAATAAAACTAGTTAGAAAAAGACTGCATCATACAGCCTTTTAATCTTCTGGAGAACTTCACTTGGAACAATTGATTAGCACTCAAACTTTGAAATTGTAATAGGTGAGTTCAAATTCCAGTTGTTCTGTTACGTTCACATCCAGGTTAGTACCCTTGAGAAAGGTATGAATCTCCATATTCCTTGGATTAAATAGTATCATATGGGTAATCCAAAAATAAATACGCTTGATAAAAATGATTGTTTTCAAGAAAAAAAAAAGCCTTTTAATTTTCCTAATTTTTGGGGGGGATTTATTTTCACAGCTGAACGTCAAGTGTGCTATAATTGCCAATATACAATTACATCAACCAAACAAGGCATCGAATGTGCATCTGCATTCAATGATACAAAAACCATCTCAGGCTGTAAAGAAAAATGCATCATACAAAGTTCAAAAAACATAGGTGCGTATTAATTTGTAACAATGGTAGTTGTTGTATCTTAAGTCGCTCACTCATTCTTCCAATCTGTATTGTAATAATTTCAAGATCTTATTCGGCTACTCAACATCGCATTTTCAACTCAAAGTGCACACATATATAATTCTCCAAGTTTTCTAACTAAATGGCCAACAGCAGGGGCTGACTGAGAGTATTATGAGCCCTTGGACAGAAATACAAAATGCTTTCCCCTCTCCAATTTTCTAGTTAAATATCACATGTCTAGGATGTGAAGCAGGTGATCTGTGCATATTGGCTTAATTATGTCCGGTCTCCAGCCATTAGACTTACACTATGATGTGCAGGCAAAGCGGAGTGACCGGAGTCAGAATGCATGTTTTAGAGTGTATAACAAGGACATCCTTGATAATTCTAATGGCAGTCAGACAGGTGGGCCCCTTTTTAGTGCCAGGTCCTCACACATGGTCCGATTGACCAGTGGCTCAGTCCATCCCTGGCCAACAGTAGCCTCCTGTTCCCTAGTAGCTGCAGCAGCTGCAAGGGCCAAAATTGGCATTTCTTTCTTCTGAGTTATCTACCTGGAAGTAGCCCACAGAAAAAGAAAAAGAAGGGAAGTAAAAAACTCATACATGCATTCCAGTGACAGGAGATACAGTTGTGCGGAGGCAGATACACCAAACTCTTCATCCCTATTTACAAATAAATTCAAGTTAACTTATTTACTCATTATCCTCCATTTCTAGCTACCATACGCAAAAATATAACAGTATCATATTTTTTTTTTATGATATAACAAAATTAAATCGAACTATTCATCCATATGATTATCTTTCTCACAACATTTTCACCGAATCACCCCTCAGCCTGCCTCAAGTGTCCTAAATTGACTCATATTGTTTTAAGATCTATGTTTTTATCTACCTTTTTTTGAAATTTAGAGTTGGTTTTATTATATTATATATATATATATATATATATTATATAATATATATATATCTATTATATATATATTATATATATATATGTATAACTGCTCTATTTTTAAAAAATATTGAGCACTCTACTTTGTAATACAGTAAAAAACTCGGTTTCTTGCCT
>JAYKTE010008261.1:0-16039 GCA_036873565.1 Xipholeptos notoides
GTTGTCACTCCAATTACTACTTTTTCAATAATTGAGAGGCAATGGTTACTTCTCACAAAAGATTGACTGTCTCAAATATTTTATTGTCAAGTTTTAATACACAGAATACTGATCATGTTTCTGAGAGGTGCATAGTTACTTTTCAAACAGAGTATTTTTTTAATCAATATCAAATTTCTGTGGAAACTATTTATCAAACATAGTGGTATACAGACAAATTTACTTCACTTTGATTAATTATTGATAAAATTTCTGATTCTTAATGATAATGCAGTATTCTCTTAATTCAACCATTTCCATATTAATGCATCATTCTATAATCAAACATAGAATGAGTAAGAAATCATGCAGATTCCAATAGCTAAATTCAAAATTGCTAAATTAAAATTTAACAAAATTATGAATAAGTACATTTGCTTCATATAGTGTGTCATGTCATTGAGTTACAAGACTGTGAAGAATACTATTCATGAATATTTTAACACATACAATATATGCATTCTTAGGATCAAGGACCACAGGTGCCATTATGGCTAGCAAAAGAATCAAATTATCTTCCCCAAATCTTTTCATATAGCAATTGGAGAAATGAGTTTTGAAGGATTCAACATAACAATTATCTTTGCTCTTGGCCAATTTAAAACTACTTTTAGAAATCAGCAGTTAGAATGATTTGATTTCAGAATTATCTACATTTATTACTCTTGAGGGAATTGCTGATTTTCAAATAATTTTCCTGAAAATATATCCCCCCTCTATTATTAAACTGGATGTTGGTTTCCCTGGATAAAAAAATCAAATATTTTGAATTTAAAAATTTAAGATTTTTAGTGATAGTGATGTAACAAGATAAGGAGTGGGATTATTAATAAATGAGAGTTAGAGAAAATCTTAAGATAGTGATTAAACTAGAGATATTAATATAGGTAAATTTTTCCTTGAATTTATTGGTAATCATTTTAGAATATACAACCTCTTTTTTAAAGCATTGTATAGAAAATAAATTTCAAACTAATTATTCTTATTGCAAAATCATTAATCAATTTAACACTCTCTATATTGTCCATAATACTTTTTGAAATAACTGAAAGGTAAATAGAATAAAAAGCATAAGGCAATAGTGTCATGATTCTTAGGATAGCTTCAAAAAATGTTCTGAACCCTTTTAAGGGAGCAAGAATGATTGCAGAAATAAACAGAAAATATCAAATTGAGAAGTATAAAGTGTATTTTTCCTTATTTAGATATCTTGTCATTCGGGAACATAAAAATTAAACATTATTTGTCACATACACACATACACACTCAAAAATACATACATTCATACATACATATAGTGAAGGTAGGGTTAGCATTTATTAGCACAACACCTTTTGTAAAGAGTAAAAGGCTATGCATTTATAACAAAAATTAAATGTTTTTAGTTTTATTAAGATCCCTCTGTAGCTCTTTGGCTTTAAAAAATTACTTTAAAAATAGGTGGCATTACTTTTGGAATTACACTCATAATATGAAAAATCAATTCATTCATTCAGAATTTTAGTAAAGTTACTGATAGTGTTTTATCTCTAAAAAACAAAGTTGATACCATGAAGATAAAAAATACAGTTTTATCAAAAGAGCCATGCTATTTAAACCATAACAAATAATTAAAGCTAAAAGAATTATTTGAAACCATCTCAAACATCAAAGAAAATAAGCTTTTCAAATGCATTTGAAAAATACCAGAGACTGTTTTTCTGAAAATTGTTCTTTTTCACAAGCAGAGACTATTATGATGAAACAAAGAGACAAAAATACAAAGAATTATATTCATAAAAAATAGCCGACTGGTCAAAATAATTCAAATGTTACATGTTATACATGGGTTGTTCATGATATTTTCAGAATATGTTTACAGAAATCATGTGTTCTCTATTATAAAAACTTTTCAATTTTTTTCTCAATATTTACTTTTAATTGATCTTTACTAAACAAAATAAGTGATTATCTAAGTGTTTATAAACTAGTATGAAGAATAGACATAGATATATTTCTGACATGACATAAGATAAAATATTTTTGACAAATAGGAAAGAAAATGTTCTGAACATGTTTCACCAAATTTATTTTGCTTTCTCAATTAATATAAAATAATAATTAAAAAGATTTATTCATGTCATGTTATTGCTTTTAGTGATAATCAAAACGGTTTGTTGGTTGGTGGTTCTATTTGATTTATTGTGAATATTACTATCATATTTAATGCAAAAATCAAATAGAATCACCAACCAACAAAACAATTTGTTGGTTGGTGCTTCTATTTAATTTATATATTGTTATTATGTTACTTTTATTTAAGTGTCAATTAGAAGCTTTGGGATTCAGGCCCATAAATAGAAGACACCCAAAACAAAAATCAAGTTGGTTCATGTTTTCCCCACTTAAAGAACCAAGTCCATTGCCATTGCATTCACCATTTTTACTCTGCCTAACTCTCAGTTAAGATTCCACCAGTCAACTATATTTACCTCCACTTCACAGTGTTTGTTGAAAATTATTGATGAAAAATATTTGTACACATGTACAATTACAACATTACCTGTGTAAATAAAAGTTTGTTACTGTTTATAATAAACACTTTTTCATCGTTTTTTTTTTGTTTTGCAACTTTTCTTCTCTTCAACACCAAATCCAACCTTCATCAACTGAATTACATGTTTGCTGACGTCACCTATGGCGTCACAACATGCATCTTCTCTTACCATGGATCTTGAAGCAACATTGGTGTGGAAGGAAACAGAGAGTGACCAGTTGGAACATGTGGTAATCATGAGACTCTCAGCCAACTTGGTGTCATGAAGTTATAGTGCCACATTATCACTAACAACAACTACATAGTATAAACAAATCCTCTTTTTATCTTATACACTAATATTCACATTGATATGATAATAAGTTTTATTAATGTTACATATAGTTTTATCACTAAGAAATAAAGTTAATACCATGAAAAAAAAGTACAGTTTCATCAAAAGAGCAAAGACCCATAAAAATCATAACAAATAACAAATGAATACAGCTAAAAGAAAATTACTTAAAGAAATAAGTGAATTATTGAACTCTATATCTCTTTTTGAATTTAATACCAATATTGAATTACTCTCTGATTAGACTATTGAAATAGCTTTTATCTTGGATTATTGTACACTGAAAACTCATATATAAGATTTAGACTTGTTTTTTAAATCTATTTTTTTCTTATTTCAAATTAATTTTAGATTTATACTATTTTTTCATCTAAAAAAGTGGCTCTAAAATTATGTTTTTTTATTTTATGGTATAAGAATGAAAAACATATTTTGCAATAATAATCTTTTTTTTAAACTTTCATAATGGTACTATATCATATCTAATAATTCTGGAGATAACAGTATAAATGACTTATTCACTATGGCAAGACAGTGAAGGTATTGATAGATCATAGTTTTGTTGATTTGGTAATTGTAGAAGTATTAGAAACAATTACATAAATGAAATCATTCCAAATTAAACTAAACAATTACCTCACCTTCTTAGCAGCACAGACAGAAAATAAATCACTCACTAGCAATTAACAGAATTAAACAAAAAAGAAATTCCCATTAGAAGAATCAATAAACATAAAATTATATCTTCAAATAAAAAGATATCTATCTAACTTGGTGTTATGGAAGCATTATATTTTTTGTGTTACTTCTGAGGTTCTATAGTGAGAGTTGATGGAGAAGCAAGAGGAAATCTCCATATCCTGATACATACTGATACATTAAAATCAGAGAACAGGAAACAGTCAACTGTATTGGAAATAGTGTTTATTTATTTATGGATGAATAGGAGAAACTGATTCCATGGAATTTGACTTCATACTCCAAGAAAGCTTCTTTAGCATAGATTTTGTTAAAGAGTTGCAGCAAAAAAATAGTATTGCTTACTTGTTTATGAAGAACATTGTGATAGCAGTAAGTTTGGTTTGGTTTGGTTTGGTTTAGTTTACTTTGGTTTGTGTTAACCAAAATATCAACTATTTTACTCATTTAATGTTAATAATATAGGGTGTTCCAATAACTTTAACAGAAATTAATATATTTATCACATTAAAAATATATATGCATATATACACTCCTGATCAAAAATTTAAGACCACTTAAAAATCTTTAAAAAGAAACCCTTTTTAAGGATAGATTTTAAACTCCCCCCACTTAAGGTGACAAATACTACAATCTTGAAGGTTATGGACCCAAAAAGCTACATTCCAAAGATTTTATTAAGAAATTTACAGCATGTACAAACATAACATATGTACAAGTGTATTTTATAATATCTATTTCATTCATTGAAATGATTCTACCTTACACATTAATGAACAGTATATATTTATCATGTTTGTTTTTTTCATTGATAGAATTTAATTAGAATTTAGATCACAAGGAGAGGCTATTTACACATTACATGTGTTAATACAATCTTGTGAGTGAATTTTGATAGGCTGTATTTATTAAAAAATTAAAAAATCATTCACTATTTTTACAAAAAACTACAGTAGAATTCAAACATAATTTTTTTGTTTTAAAAATAAATTTGTTTTCCAGAAAATGCTATTCTGTTAAGCTTTAAATCTTTTATATAAACTTGAATGAAAATCCATTTCTCTCATTCAACCCATAATGTTAAATAGAACATTCATATAATTGTAACAATAAAGAAAAAAAATGTGGCCTTTTGTGGCTTTGCTTTAATTTCTAATCTCCAGTAACAATCTGTGAAAGATATCAAAAGAAATAAAATTAAACCTAGAATATCTCTTCTGAACTCCCCTGAAGAGAGATGCTACTATAGGATTAGCAATGCTGGTTGTTGTTATAAATAGTTATCAGTAATGCCATTATAGTCCTGCTACACATACAAAAAAGAAATCTGTTCATAAACATTAACGACAATCTACTTACTGTGTCTTTGTTCTGTTAACTTTGCTGAATTATTGCTTTGGTTTTTTTCTTCCTTTGTTTTGATTTACATTTTTTCATGGCTGTGGGAAGAATAGGGCAAAGTCGCAATTGTTCTTGAAGTTACTCAAGATTAAGTTGAAAACTATTCCAGAAAAAGAAATTGTTAAGTGGTTACAGACAACTAACATCTATTCATTTAGTAGATAATTGGAAATAGCTTAATTGAAAAAGTAGAAAGTATATCATTAGTTAGTTTGCCTTTTCTATAAAACCACTTTTAATAATAGCTGCCCAAGCTTCAATTCATATCTTAGATACTCAAATTTTATTTTTTGGCACGTTTCTTTCCCACTGGAAATAAATATATTTATTCATTCTTTATATTTCAAAAATATACATATTTCCAATCCAAACTGTTGAATAATTTCCTGTAAAAGTCAAGCAACTTAAACAAAAATCAATTAGATTAAAGTCCAAGTTGTGTGAAGGTATGTACTGGTACAGTGCATAGTTGCAAAATAAAAGAAAACATTTTCTATAAATTAAGAAATAAATTTGGATACCATCCCTCTTCATACCTATTTTCATAAAAAATTGCAAAATTCATTTATATTATTAATATTCATATGTGAAAAAAAAATTTCAATATCTGCACAACTAAAACTTTGATTTAAAAGATGCTTGTTGAGATGAAATTGAACTTATAATGAATTTTGATATCTATGTTATTACAAATTTTATGTGTGCATGTGTGTGAATTCTTTATTAGTGACCACAGTTTGGCATTAATTTAGCCGTCATTTACACAAATATACAAGTTTATTGTCAATTGTTTATGCAGACAATTTTTTCATAATGTGTAGATTTTAGAAATGACCAAATAATATAATGAAATTGAGATGGTTTTTTAATTAACTTTGATTGATGTTCCAATGGGAAATGGGATTCCAATACTTTAATAAATTCAACGAAATCTACTATATATTTTATTATTTATGGTATAGAATATAATATAATTGTAAGAAAACAGCTAGAATAAATTTAATAAAATATTTGTACATATCTAATTACAAGGCATCTACTTGCAACTTGTAGATATGATTATTGTAAACAGCCAGTAATAAAAATGTGTCAAATATCCTTGGATCAGGGTTTTTTTTTGTTACATCAGTTTTTTCATTTTAATTCCAGAAGAACATTTTTTTCTAAGTATTTCTGTTGACTCTTTGCAACCAAAAAGTTAAAAGACAAGGAGAAGATTGATCACTGGATGTTCTGTTTTTCTCTTTATATTTTTATTAATAGGCAGCAAAGAGTTACTCCTTGACACATAATCACACTTTGTGTGGGAATTGATTTTTTGCTCTTTTGGTTCTTTAACTGCTAATTAACAAAATTCATTATATTCAAAACTCATTGGCCATTATCAGAAAAAAAACTCATTTCTCCGATATAAAACAATTGCCAAAGAAATTAATGAATAATATTTCAATCATATTCAAAATTACTCTGATTTAAATAAATAACGCAATTTTAAATCAAGCTGTAAGTTTGAAAGTTAGAGCTTGATTAAATATTCCTAATCACATTTATTACTATTTCCATTAAATTTTCCTCAAAATTCAAACTCTATAGATATTTAAAAAATTGAAATGTTCAGCTCTACTCAACCACTTTTATCATTACTTTCATTTTTTTCTATATACTATTTGATTGTCAATCACTAACTGTTTCACAGGAATCAATAATAATCTAAGTATAAGGTAAATCTAACTAAACTCTTGATTTCAACCAATGACATTGCTTCTAATAATTATCCATTGCAAAATAAAAGTGTTTTTAATAATAAAAATAAGGTTGGTTGGTTGGTTGGTTGGTTTATTTAACCAGCATATCGACTCTCATTGGGTCATTTAATAAAAATAAGGATTGATTTTGGTAAATTTGTACTCCATAGTATTATATTATCTCACTTTTTTCTTTTTTATAAAGAATTCTTTAAAAACCATGGTCGGATTTTATTATGAAATTTCTTCAACAAGCATTATCCAATTCTGTTATCCTTAGAACTACATTTATGTGCACATTTCTAGCAATTTTCCATGATTCAAGCTTTCACTAAAATGGCATTTATTGCTTTTCAATAATCTCTAATATATGAACACTTTTTATTTTTGCATATGTCAATAATATAATAAATTCATGAAAGAATTTATGAATATATCTGAGTATTCTATACTGGAAATGTAAACAGATTCAATGTATAATTGTCCTTGTTTTTTTTTTCTTGTTTTTTTCTTATAAATAAATAACATTTTTTCTTGATTTTTTTATTTAAAGATACAGGATTTCAGGAAAATTGAATGCTTTTAAAATTGTGGTTGCATCAATCCTAGAATTGTTTGATCAGATCAAATATTGAACTTGAACAAAATAAAATAAGAACAACATTTTATGAATTTATCGTTTTATGTTCCAATTGACACTTTAAAATCTATATGCAACCAGGTCAGTCAAAAACATTTATTCTTCCCATTCAAGTATAATGATAATTGAAAAATACCAGTCATTGTTTAATCATTTCAAATAATGAGGATTTTATTTATTTATTTTTATTTTATTTTATTATTTGTGCCAAATGAAGGCATTCTAAAAACTTTTTATAACAATGTATCCTTGTAAAATGAGGATTTTGGGCTCAAACATTGCAATAAGTTATTTAAAAAGAAACCTCCAGATATAACTTTTTTCTGCAAGTTCAGTGAAGAAAAGAACAAAATAATTATTAAGTCCAAACTATTCAAATTAAAACAAGTTTTCAATTATAAAAGATTATGTTTCTCTTCTACATTTTTGACTCAATCTATTTCTGAATATTTCTGAAATCTAACATCCTTCAAGAGGCTACTTTACTCCAGACATGACCAAAATATTTTGGAATGATTATCTTATAGTACTTATATTATTTTGATTTGGGAATCTTTGAGACAAGGCTTGATAATTTGTATATCCATAATATTGTATATCCATAATATTTGTTGAATTTACAGCTTTTCAGTAGATTAATCATTTGGCTTTCTTCAAGTGATAGAAATTTTCTATCCATGATCAGTGTGACGGAATGCCTCCTTCTTTTGTACATTGACCAGTCTGGGTTGATCGTGTTTGTCATCGATCAACTCTCAAGTTGATATGACTCGTTTTTCTTCTTGGCAGTCTAGAAGTCATACTGCTTTCAACAACCTCTAGTTCACAGCCTGAGTTGTGTATCACAGGAGACAATCCTTTAGCCATAATTACCAGTTGGAGGTCATCATATGGATTATCATCTTATCATCTTCAATATATATCTGTTGATCCCCTTAATGTTGTTGTGTTTCATGCAGATCAAAACTGCAGCAAAATGTGGTGCTGTTGTTGTAGTAGCCTCAAACTGCTAGTTAAGCTTGACGTGCCATGGTAAATTTTTAGTTGAAAGAAAGATCTCCAAATCATAATAAACAGTAAAAGAAGTTTATTTACTATGGTTATAAAATATCTGTTTTAAATAAAGTCTTTAAGTGTGGTTAGTGTGTGCTCATTCAAGTAGGTAGGAAGTTATTAGCTTAAGTTTCATAGATGTGGAAGTCATTAAAAATACTTAAGTCAAGAGATAGTTTCTGGTATTATTCTCGCTATGTAAGTACATCTGGGTTGAAATCTCTTCACATCAGAATACAAAATACTCCATTGCCAATGGAGGGCTGAACCCTTACCTTTTGAAGTGGTGAGTCCAATTGCTTCCCCTGCTTTGACTGGGCTTTGGTCTCATGGATCATAGTGATGAACCTAGGTTTTATTCTGTCGAATCAATCTTTTGAAAACTTTGACTCATCTTCTTGGCACATATCCAAAGTCATCCTCAAGCACTCAAAAGTTCTCTCTTCTGGAAAGGTGCCAACAACCAGGCAGACACTTTATGCACATACAAATGGCTATGAATAATAGTTTCCAAGACCCTGTACTACTCTTGATCTTCTGTGATATTTGGGGAATACTCATGCATCGATCTTCCAAAATAGCAGCACAACTTGATTGTAAAATGTCTCATCCATGGCTGAATGCAAGCAACCAGATCCTTGAACTTACAATGTCAGATGATGGGAGATCATTACCATACATTTCTTCCATTTCATCAATATCCTGTGGCATGTATCCTTTCAAATACAAAAGCAGCACTCAACAGGTTCCATCAGAAACCACAATTGTTCAGATTTGACACATAAGCCATAGAGGTATAAATAACTGCCATACAAAATTTCAGCTAGATTAAACAACTGGAAGTGGGTTGGCACATTACTGATTGAATAGCCCTTGTATATGCCATGAAAATTGTTTTAATCAACTAAAACACCATTTGTTGTCCTTATTAAACTATATCTTTATCTGTTGGTTTGCAAATATTAATTTTTGTTACCTATTGTCAGAATTTATTTTCCATTTTCTTTAATACATGCACATGCACATATCATACATTACTTAACTCAGTAAATTTAATCTCAATTATATAAGCTTTTAGAATTTTCTTCTTAAAGGCTAGCTTTTTGTCCCTGAAGAACTGATATTTAGAAGGAAGTATATAATCTAACTTAATATCTGTATTAAGATCAAGGCCACATCTAATTGGGGTCAGCTCAATTCCTTATGCAAGAAAGGATAGAGGTTTTTAAAAAGTCACGAGACCCTGCAGACAACAACTCTTCTCTCTTTTCTTGAAATCTTCTTAAATCTCAAGATCCCCAGGCTTATTTAGATAGATAAATAATTGCATTGGGTTCTTGCATCCCAGTGTACAGAATTTAATTCCTTCATTTCTGAGTATATTTTTCACACTTTTTTCTCTAGACATCAGAGCTATGCTACTAACTTAAACATCTGTAATATCTGCAGTTTAATACACACACACACACACACACACACATACTCACTCACTCACACATTAAGTCTTTGAGTTAAACTAACAGTAGCCAAACACTATATCCAGATATCATAGATAAGTGACCTTGTGTGTCTTTTTGTCAGTCTGCTTGTCTGAGGAATGTTCTCTGCCAAACTACTTTGCCGAATTTGGGTCTAAAGAACTTGAAATTTAATATACAGTGTATTTGGATCTGAGTAACAAATTCAATGTTTTTGGGTTGGAAAAATAGCAGCTAATGAGTGAAATTTTTAAGATTGGATTGATTCAAATAACTCTCTATCACCTATCTTTTTTAAATCTCCCACCCTCAAGTTTACACATATAATTTTTTTTGCATATTCTCATGCAAAGTATGTATAAATGTTGTTGTAATGTTATTGCTGGTACCTCAACTAGTATTGATAGGTATAGTGTAAAAATATCAATTGGCTAGGTTATTTGCATATAATTGTTTAAATTTTAAAATTAAAATTTTTCTGAGAAATATTTTTTGGAATATTTGTTTAAAAAAATGTAAATATTTAATTCAGAAAATGTTTTTAAGATTAATTCAAATTGCTTTAGTGAAGGTATTTCAGTTATGTTTTAACAATGAAATTTGAGTGGGTGAAAATATATATAAGAGAAAGGGAAGGGAAGAGAGAGTGTAAGTGGAAGCAAGATGTGATGAACAGAGGTTTTCTTCCGACCACAGCCCAAAATAAACTGTCTCATTTACAGATCATTCCAAGGTAGCAAATTAATAATAATAATAAGAGAAAATAATACCATAAAGCAAAAGACATTTGTTTCTTCCATGTCACCATTGAAGTGAATTGCGTGATGAAATCTATTGTAAGCCAAGATGGGAAGCAGAAAAATCCCCTTGTATCCAGAACGATAATGGTACATTATTTCTTCTCTCTGTTTCTATGTTTCAAGATATTTTTTTACAAAAAGCCATTTAGCCCCAATGAAATCTTTCCCATCTATTTCTTTTACCATAAACATCATCCTCTATTTTTCATGCATACACATATTTATAGACACATACAACAACGTATTTCATGTCTTCTCCCTCCATTCTCTCACTCTCCCCTAAAATTGTATCTAGTTGCTGGTGGCTCTTCAGATGAGCCAAACTACAACCATATATACATACATACATACATACATACAATATATTAAGGTCATGAATTTTATGAGATTCCTTAACTCGAAATATTTAAATGATGGTCCTTGGCTACAGACCTTTTGTGTAACATCTATTTTTATGACATAAAACTTATTCCCAGACTTATTCATAATAGAATACATGGTCATAAATATTTCAGTGGAATTCAAGGTCATATTACATTTGAATGGTAGACGTTTGTTTATCAAAGATACTTTTGGCAAAATAACGTATTCATAAAACTTTCTGGTAGAAGAAACTTCAAATTTACTGAAATTAGTTGAGTATTCTTACTGAGATTGTAAGCATTGTTATTACAATTTAATAATAATTTTAAACAACACTCTTCTATTGGTGTGCATTAATGAGTAAGAAAACTTGCAGTTCCAATAATATTCCAATATTTAATAAAAATACAAAATATTTCAGATATCTTTTGCAGTTAATGTTTACTCACCAACAGTGGTGTAGCAAAAGGAGTGGGAGGGGTGGAATTTTAAGAGGGTAAAAATTGAAAGAAATTGAAATAAAAAAGAGCCAGTTGATTTAATTTAACAATTTGTTTTATAATTTGAATAATATATTTTTTTGTTTTGAAAAAAATCTTTGGTTTACTTTGACAACAATTGTATATGCAGACGATTACTGTAATAAAATGAAAGTCTAGGACTAATAGCAGCATTCTGGAATTAGATCCTTGGTTGTAGTTCCACGAAAATAAATATTTTGAAGGCTTTTTGGAATTTTGAAGGTTAAGAACAGCCAGTCAGGGGGACAGCAGAAAATTTTAGATCTGCCCAGGGCAGCATAAACAGTTGCTATGCCACTGCCACTAAATTTATTATAAACAGTATCTATAAGTTGGTTTAGTCTATTTTTTCATCTTTAAAATTAACATAATTGTGTTAATCACAAAAAGATTTCCCACAAGATGTTATGCTGTAGATGTTATGATGTACTTAATACAAGGGTTGATTCAAAAGCAATGCTACATATTCTTTTTTTACTTTTAATCCAAAAAGTTCAAGAGCTAGGAAGACAGGAGTGGTACCATTAAAAACAAAATGTGACCTTTTGTGCTCGAGAATTTACTTTTCCACGCAGTTCCCACCACTCTCAATGCCCTTTTCCCAACAATAAGTCTTTATAAAAGTTTTTTCCAAATTGTCTTTAACACAAACAAATACATACATACATACATACATACATACATACATACATAAAGTTCCTAACTGATGTAACCAACAATTAGATTTTAATACCAGGCCAGAACCAATTCAGTGGCTGAAAACTCCTTTAACATGATGGTATCCCACATTAAAAGTCATTAGCCACTGACCAAACTTGCCAATTTCTACAATGATAAATGGTTCCATCTGCCCTATTAATTCACCCATTACTAAAAGGATTAGGGGTGTTATATCTTTTATTGCCAATATTCCATTCGTGAATACAGCCAAAGAGAAAGAATATCAACTCAGCAAACAAGAATATGAATTCAGTATGATGATTCCAATTTTTATAGCAATAATAATTTCATAGACTTGATTTTTTATGTTTATACATTCATTAAACCAGTTATTGAAGTTGTAATTTGATTGAACCTCAAATTTGTCTTTATATATATTGACTAAATTATAATCATGTGTGCCTTGTGCTTCATACTAACTTTCAAGAAATGCATTATGGGAAATTTAAAGCATTTAAATTGAGGTAGAAATTGTCTATAAACCTCAATAAAAACTCTGCCTAATGTTTAATTTGCTTATCAAGATAAATTTAAACTTTGTACTGACTATTAAAACTACAGTAAAAACAATGAAGATAAAAAGAGACCATGATTTATAAAAAGTTTTGATCTCCTTAAAAATAAAGATAAATGCATGAAAATTAAAATTAGTTAAATTCATAATTTTTCAGAACACTTAGTTAAATGAAGTCACTGAAATAAAAAATATCTTTTTGACTATTCCCTAACAGTTCTCAGGAACAAAGTTAACCGAAACAGGATTCACAATTCACTAAGAAATAGAAATGAAATTCCAAATAAAGTGTGTTCAAAAAATCACTGTGCATCTTTCATTTATCTTTTCATCCACCAGTAAAGTGAAGAACAACTGAGTGATTATTTTCATCAAGATAGTGCATACTGTGGATATTTCACTTCATTTCTTGAGTTAAACTTTTCTTAAAAAGTCCTATCTCCAAAGGATTTTAGCTGTGTAGACCTCCCAACCAAAATTTTTTAGATTTTAGATGCATACAGTATCTTTTTCAATTCCTCGTAATATCAACTTTATGACAGCAGAATGATATTCCAGTTATTATCTCCCATGCCAAATAAAAACATGTGCAACCTTCTTTTATTCATTCTTTTTAACTGTAGAAGAGCAGAAATTGATATTGAAGATAAACTGCAAAAATCTTATAAATTTTATGACAATAAAACTTTTAAAGAAATAAAATAAAAAGTTTTTAACCTTTTCTGATCTCCGCATTCAACATTGGTTATATTTATTTACAACAGGCATCAGATTTGGTATACAATACCATAAGAGAAATCTTATTATTTCCACGTTTTGGCACAAACCAAAGGCCATTCGGAAGGCAATCATATTTTACATATTCTGTGTCTTCATTGACCACATGAATGCAGCCAGTTTTATTCCCCTTGGACATATGATAGTGGGACATTTGGCCCTACTCAATAACTTAAACTCTTACAGACTTCTCAGTGTCAGAATGAATTAAAGAACCAACAAATTAATCATAAAATAGAATGAAACTCCAACTGCAATGAAGTTTTTAATTTTTTCTAGGTTATGCTTATAAAACTAATAAAGACAACATTATCTACCTAATAGAAATATTTAGCAGTAAATTTGGTTTACAATAATTTTAAAATCATGAACTTTTATCAAAAATATCTTTTCATAATATCAAACTTCTTTTACAAAAAATAATTTCTTTGTTTATGAAATAGCAACTATTACAGTTTCCTGTTACAAATAATATTTAGTCCATACATTGAGAAAGTAAGAGATTCATACTCTTCCCAACAGTGTTAGTATAAATGGGCATACATCTGATTAATTTAAATCTGAACTCATCTTTTATGATTTTGAAGAATTGGTTGATTTCATTTGGTTCATTTAAATAATGGAATATCAATCTTTATCATTTATTAACTAGAGAAATCATTTTGGAGATTTAGTGCATTTTTTTAAAGGCAGGTGTTTTAAAAGCAAAAGAAAATTATTGCGGGGAAGTCCACTTTGGATAGTGGATAGGCAGCCGGACTTCAGAATCATAATACACATGTTCAAATCGCAGTCATTGTATTTGCATTCATAATTGGACTAATACTTTTCGGAAAGGTATGAATCCCAACATTCCCTCCAGCTATGCATTATATAGTGCATATTGTGTTAAAAAAGTTAGATGTGGACAAAAAAATGTTTATTAAAAATGATTGTTCTTGGTATTAAATGACCTAAAAAGGTTGATATGCTATAAAACAAAACAAACAAACAAAAACCATTTCATCAGTATTGGTACATTTTAATTCATGTTGCTTGACATAATTAATCCAAGGGTGAAAATGATAACTAACTGAATTATATAATGTTCAAATAGTTGTTCTTCATTTTATGTTCATAGAAAATGTTATTAAAACCCAATAATTTGTAGAGGACGTCTGTTGATCTGTAGACTTTGGAATCATTATGCTGTGGTTTAAATCAAAGTCTGTTCATTATGTTCACTTTTGACAAATAAAGTTGGAAAAAGTATAAATAATTACATTTTCTACAGCTTAAGCTCAAAGTTGTACTCTTTCTGTGTAATTAAAGAAATTATGAAAATGATAACCCAATTTCCTTAGTAAATCCAATCATTAGTTTTGAATACAAAAGATTTCTTTATTTTGAGTTCTCTTCTTCAATAATTGGTTTATAATCATCCAGACATAGTGTAATCTGAACTTAAATCTAAAATATTGTATCATATTTTTTATATAATAATTATTTGAGGTTTGTAATCTATATTCTATCATTTGTCTTTTGTAACAAGTGTTTGGTAACTGCAACTGTAGTGAGATTCTTTATCTCTTTTTAGGATTGTCTCATTATTTACCATACCCATTTATTTATCTTAGATCAAATGAGGCACATTATTGCAAGTTATGGCTATTTTTGTTTATTAAAAACCCTTATGAATTCATAAAGAGGAATTATTTCTTACTTTGTGCTATTTTGTTATAACGTAAACTAATCATTTGAAAACCATCTTCTTGCTTTCCTTTTGTCATTCAGAATTCCGTGTTATAAAATAAAAGTTCTTATCTATCCTGATTTACAGGGAAAACTAATATACAAAACTCATGGAAAATAAGAGGATAGCCAGATGTGGACAAGACAAAGTTTGAACATAAAATGACTAGAAATGCTTTTGGCAAATGGGATCAGCACACAAATTCTGGTCAAAAAATATTTTAAACTGATATATTTTTAATCCACTATCTTTTGTTTGATCAATCACCATATTCCTAAATTCCTAGAGTTAATCCCTGAGCCTTCTAAAGACTATAAATCCAACAACTAAAAGTCTCTCAGTCTTTGACCTGACACAGCTACTTACAGACAATGAAAGTATTTATTGCTGCTAACAAGCTACACTCTACTACCATAAAGGAATCTACAGAAGAGGAAGACAGATACTCCCTGATTCCATTTTTGTTACCATCCCTGATACTGTAATATTATGAGCCCCCATACTAGTGCTAACGTCACTTGTCGGAAGGGGAAGTGACGTCAGTAACCTGGTTTGCAAGGCAGTTGAGACGAGGCAGCACGGCAAGCAGACACACCGGTCTGGTCAGCATGTGTGTGAGACGGCCATGTGTGTGTGTGGAAGCGGCCGGCTGCAGAACAACTTTGGTCTTTATGTTGTTTAATTTTG
>JAYKTE010008372.1:0-16038 GCA_036873565.1 Xipholeptos notoides
TATTACACAGATACCTACTTAGCATTTGGGAAAGTTGGCTAGAGGCATAATATGATATGTCATTAAGCTGAATGAAATCGAATGTTCGGGAATAAAGAACGAGCCTAGCCTTAATCCTTCAAGAATTCAAACTGAATGCCGTTAGCATTTTTTATACACACTTCTCTAATCAAGAACAGACACTCATACACACTCTGAAATGAAGGTCTTTATTAGCATCAGTTTCCTGAAAAGTCTCCAAGATAAATTTTATCAAACAAATATATGGCCTTCGAAATATTATAAACAAATAACCTTCTTTAGAAATGCTTGATAATAATGCACCAAGCTATTAATTATCCACTACAATTATGTCTGAATAAATAAATAGATAAATAGATAACATAAAAGGTGCAATATATTTGTTTGAGTGAATTATTATTATTACAACATTTTTCTTCTATAACTACAGCCTTTATAACTCAGTCAGTACGGCATCAGAATTTTAAGATGAAAATAATGAAGGCAATCTGAGTGTCCGTATTTCCATTCTTCATGCAGGGGTACACGTCTTCACTTTTAATTTTCAGAGTGTGGTACGAAACATAAAAATAAACAAATGCACATCAGTAATTATCATAAGAGAGATTTTATAGATAATGAAAAAAATTGAAGAATAAAATTTAATGGTGTAATTATTTCATTAGGTGGAATTTTGTGGGTGGAGTTTTCGGGGTAGAATATTCAGTGGAAAATATGACAGTAGAAATTACATTAAATTGTCTGTATATATTTTGTTTTTATCTAAAGCTTTATAATATATGATTTACAGGCTGCTTTCCCAAAGTCCTGTTACATTAGAACATTCAAGATCTAAGAAAATAAAATAGCTCTCAGATTACAAAAGATTATGTCCTTTGGTGAACATGGTTACATGATTGTCTAGTGATTATAAATATATAATCATTTTAAGGTCGACTTTTGTCAATACTATGAAGTTTATTCGAGGAAAAATTCGAAAAATATTTCATTGAGTGTAGGGCTATTTTCATTTGTGACAAAAATAATCCTAGTTTGAAAATTATAAAATAATATCACATAGAATAGTATAATAAAAAATAATTAATAAAAGAAAAGGAAAATCGTCCAATCTGTGAATATCAACTCCAGGTGTAATTGTCCAGGACAAAGAGTTTCAGTAGTAATTATAATAATAGTAGTAGCAGTAGTCTAGTCTGGAAATATCTAACTGGGCATATTTTACTTCATTCAAGCAGGAAAATATCTGAAAATTCGGTTAAACCAAGGGACATTTTGCTTCCTGATAACTTTTATTGCGCTTATCCCTGGGTATAAATGAAAATTTCCAAATCTTGTCGAATATATCTTAAATATACCAAATAATGTTGCAACATTCCCACTTGAGATGTGAGTGTCTAAAAACCTTTTGCAACATATTGAAACATACTTATTTTTCTCCTTAAAAAAATCCGATGTTTAAAGTAAAAAATTTAGATTTTAAAAGCAATGAATATATAATGTTTCGGGTACGCATCAATCCTTAAAAACGTGAATTTTATATGGACAGATTATTTAATTAATAACCAAACGGAGAGCTGAGAACTGAATTTCTCTTTGATTTTAGATAAAATAACATCAAATGAATTCAAATGAATTATTCTGTTTGTCTTTATACACACACATTTAGGCATGGGCAAAACATTTTAATGTCAATATATATAAATGATTCTACTCCTTGTTTAGTTTCTATTTAACAAGGAAGAGTATATAAGATAACAAGTATACGAGATAAACATTATGCTATATACCATACCTGTATACCTTAATATGTATGTTCTAATATATATTTTTTGATATAATTTTTTAAGAGAGGTACAACTCTCGGGAGTTTAGAACTAAGCGTTGATTAAGATAACTTACCCTATTGGCGAGTATTGCATGTTGTTGATGTACAAAAAACACCATTTATTTTTTTAGCCCAGGTTTCGATTTTTTTTTTTTTTTTAGCAAACTTTTAGGGTTTCAAAACATTTACGGAAGCAGGAAAAACTATTTCAAGCCATTAGTTGAATGAAGTATCTTCCTAATGACTTTCATAATTAATGTGATTGTGGTTATTTCTATCATGCCATTATAAATTCATTATCTACTACGATTAGGTTATGCCACTTCCGCCATTTTGTCGTTAAATACATCCTTAAAAAAAGACACCACATGACTGTTCAAGATGAAATACACAACAAAGTAGTAAAAATTTGTTATAGCTGAACAGTTCGAATTATTCATTCCACGTATTTTTCTATAGTCTTAAGATTAAATAGGATGTTATGAATAGAATCGTAATCCACGTTGTGGTCGCTCATGATTGTTTGTTTGTTTGTTTCATTTTACGACATATTGAACTTTTTAGGTCATTTAATGCCGAGAACAATCATTTTGGTAAAAGTTATTTTGTCCACACGCATTTTTAATAAGACAATATACATTATTCAATCTATAGCTGGAGGAGATGGGAGGATTCATACATTCCCCAAGGGTGTTAATTCAAATGTGAACGTAACCGGAACGACTTGAATTCAAACTTACGTTTTACGACTCCAAAATCTTACTGTCTATCCACTGTCCCAAGTGGACTTCCTTGCTCATGATTAAAATAGTTTCCTAAATCATTGCTTAGTTTGCATAATTTTTATTTGGTTTTATAATAATAACACCAGCATTTGTTTGTAATATTATATGAAAATACTCTTTAATTTGTAGAGGGCCTGATAGTATGTAATAAAATAAAGAACACTGCAAATGAAGCATTTTTTCTTTGTGGATATTATAACTGAAGTTTACAAAAAAAAAACAGAGAAAGATTGTGTCCTAAAATAGATAAATTGTAGACAGTTACTATCTTAGGAATATAATTTGATCCTGTTGTTATCGAGAGCAAGAGGAAATAATAGTGTGATTATTGACAAAATATAACAATGAAACTGATTGGAAAAGGAGAAGAGCAAATATGAAAACAAATTTGGTAGAAAGATTAGACAAAGAATGTCATCAAGAAGGATGCGAAAAATGGAAGAAAAACAATGAAATAAAGAAAAAAGAAGATAACTTTTTTGAAATAATAATAATCTTGATAATAGTAGAAAAAATAAGACTGGTATGAATAAAAGAAAAATAATATAATTTGCATAGAAAAGGTTAAAAAATGTGAAGGAGAAAAATAAACAAGTGATCAATCTTTAAGAAACAAATAAACAATAGAAAAACACAAAAGTGAGGAAAAAATGTTTTTAAAATATCAGAAAATGAGAGGATGACATTGTGAGAAAAGCGGACAATGAAAGCATTTCCGAAAGAAAAAAGAAAAAGATGAAAAAAAGAAAGAGATGGATAAATAGGCGGATAAACAGATTGAAAAGAAAGAAAGAAAGAAAGAAGGAAAGAGATAGATAGATAAAAGATTTAATTTAAAAAACGATAGAAAGAAAGAAATCGATAAAGAGGGAGAAAATAGATAGATAGATAGATAGATAGATAGATAGATAGATACATACATACATACATACATACATACATACATACATACATACATACATACATACATACATACATAGATTATGTGTGTAATACGAAAACGTAAGTAAAGAAATAGGGATATACAACTATAACTATGCTTGAGACCAAAAACTGGTACCATTATAAAAAATGATGCACCACCATAGTCTTCAATTTTATTTTGGCTACGTTTTATACGGAATAAGTGACTGGGTTTGGAAAAAGTTGTAAAAACAGGAAATAAGTTTAAAAATAAAAACAAAACAAAAAAAGCTTTAAGGTTAATGTAGTGTGAATAGAAAGAGAAAGAGGGAATGAAAAAGAGAAAAGAACGGATAATAAAAAAAAGAGATAGTGAGAATGGGAGGGAATAAAGAAAGTGAATGGAATTAGGACAAAGAGATATTAAAGAATAATCAGATAGAAGATAGCAAAAGAGAAAGAAAGAAAGAAAGAAGAAAGAAAGAAAGAAAGAAAGAAGAAAAGAAATATATATAGAGAGATAAACAAACAAACAAATAAAGACGCAAAAAGGCAGAAAGAAAAACAGAAAAACAGAAAGAAAGAAAGAAAGAAAGAAAGAAAGAAAGAAAGAAAGAAAGAAAGAAGAAAAGAATGAGAGAAAGAAAGTAGGAAAGAAAGAAAAAAAGGAAAGAAGAAAGAGAAAAAAAATAGGAAAGAAAGAAAAAGAAAGAGGGGACGAATGAAAGAAATAAAAGAAAGAAAGAGAAAAAGAGAAAAGAAACAGGGAAACAGAGAATGAAAGAGAGAGAGAGAAAGAATAAAATAATAAAGAAAGAAAAAAGGAAGGAAGAAAAAAGAAATCAAAAGCAGCGAAAGAAAGAAAGAAAGAAAGAAAGAAAATAGTAAGGAAAGAAAGAAAGAATGGAGGAATGAAAGAACGAAGGAAGAAGAAAAAAGAAAGAAAGAAAGCAAAACCAAAGAAAGAAAGAAAGAAAGAAAGAAAGTAATTGAAAGTGATAAAAAAAAGTAAATAAATATTGAAGAATAATTCTAACTAGGGCAAAAGAAAGAAAGGAATTTCGTCACGTGGTTCATGTTTGTCATATGATCGCTTTTGGCGGGAAAAGGCTTGGCAGGAAAATTAGACCGAGTCATAAAATCTCCCTTCTATTCTCTTCTCTTCTTTCCCTCTTCCCATCTCCCTACACCAGCATCCCTGTTCCCAAACCACCAACCTGAGGGAATAAGTAAGCATAACCCTAGTAATGGATTTACATTTTTTTTTTTACTCGTGACAAATAGAATAGAAATAATTCGAGTTTATTTTCCTGACCCAGTTATTGGTAAATCGGGTCAGGTCAAAAACCCGAAATGCGCCAACACGCACGAGCAAGCGGGCCAACATGCGCACGAAAAACACACACACACACACGCGCACACTCACACACACAAACACACACACACAAACACACAAACACAAACACACACACATTTTGGCACAGAGGAACCGTAATACGCGAGTTCGAATTCCACTCGTTCCGTCTACGTTCACATTTGGACTAATACTCTTTGGAAAGGTATGAATCTCCACATTCCATCCAGATATGGATTAGATAGTGCATATTCAAATAACTACGTGTGGACAAAAAGAACGTTTGTTTAAAAAATAATAGTTCTCTCGGCATTAAATGACCCAAAAAGGTTGATATGCTGTAAAACAAACCAAATAAACACTCTTACATTGACAACCAAGCATAGAAACCACACGGAGATAAGCAAATACGTATACACCTTAGAGCACAAACACACAAACACACTCACACACACTCTAATAAATTGTTACTTTATTTTGTTTTACGGCATATCAACCTTTTTAGGTCATTTAATGACGAGAACAATCATATTTGATAACCATTCATTTATCCACACGTAGTTTTTTTTAAATAGCATTATCTAATATCTAACTGGAGGAAATTTGGGTATTCATACCTTTCCCAATGGTGTTAATAAGTAGTATACACACACATCCATGATTGTTGATGTGTTAAAAAACACGCATTTTGTTAGATTAAGTTAGTTCTTTCTGCACAATTTGATACTGGGAACAAGTTTTCCAAGAAAACATCTTTCTTTTGTTGATCAACAGTTGTTGAACAATTGCGTTCACAGCTTGAGGTGGGTCGGAGGTTTAAACTTTTCATATCTTTCGGGAGGGTATTATTCTGAAAATGAAAATAAAAATTTGATTTAGATTAGAACTTGCATCCACCGGTTCCAGCGATGAAGCATTTAACCCAAGACGTCTTTAAACATACAGGTGTAAATATGTACGAGAAATTATACCCACACACACACATATACACGCACATAGAGAATATGCACTACACATACACACACACGTGTATGATATGCACCTTATATGCATATACAACACATGCACCACTCGCAAACACACACACATAGAATATGCACCACGCACACACACACACACACACACACACACACATTTATAAATTTTTAACAAAATCGCTCCGTGTTTCCCGCTTAACTCAGAAAAGTTTTGATAAGGACAAATTAATAATGAAAGTTTTGATTATTAATTCTTTATCATTATCAAGGGTATTCTGAGGCAAAACCAAGCTAAGATCACACCCAGACATATGAATCATCTCTGTATAAATTTTCAAAAAAATCTGTTCAGCTGTTTTGGAGTCTATAGACAACGAGCATACACGCACACACTCTTCACTCTCTCTTCGGTTGTCCATCGAAGTTCGATGATGACCTCGGGCGGACGGTGCCGACAAAGGCTGTGTTACACCTCCTGTAAGAGTGGCCGCATTTCAGGTCCGTTTACACTAGACTACACCGGCGTGGGGGACGAGCAGAGCGTTCGCGACCCAACGTGAGGTGGTGAATGATACCAGAGCGCAAATGAAGGTTTATTAGAGTGGCGTGAAGTATGTTCTTTTTACCTGATGTCACTATCTTGATTGTAAAGAAGATGGTACCAGTGGAAGGGGGGGAGTTTAGACGACCAGCGTCTTCTTACAACTGCGGGCGGCTGCCGGAATCTGAGTTTTTGAGGAAACTGCCTCAAAGCGTGCCGCCACCAGTTTTTTTTTTTTCCTTCAACCTGTTCGCCTGTGGTTCGATATTCCCACTGACATAGCTCTAGCGGTCACGGCGACTCGCAGCCGCTCTGGTGTCTCGTTGGTTTTGGAATCAATGTTGTCCTTCATCTGAATTAGATACTTTCATTAAGATGACGAGGCTCATCAACCTGGGTTCTGTAATCAGTGTTGTACTTCAGTAAGATGAGCTACTCCCTCGAGTTAACGAGCCTCATCTACCTGAGGCAGCTGTAAGTGAAGTAAAAGGGGTTCTGCCTGAGATTTGAACTGGTATTGTACGGCTCCAGAGCCCGAGTTTTCACCACTCCTAGACATTTGCTACACACACAGTCTGTGCTATCTACTCCCAACTAATCCCATTCATGATCAGGGCTGCCTGATTTTTCTTGACGACGTCTTTGTAACGTTTCATTAGTTTGTGGCTTGGGTGTTTTCCACATACAAGCTTCACAAAAACAGACGCTTAGGAATGCTGATGTATGTGTACAAACGAGGGTCTAATAGATATATAATAAGAAAGTGACTATGATAATACAGAATTAAAGCTTTGTCACAGATGTTGAACACTCTAACTAACCCTAGGCAAAATTTTCTCCATAAATTAATATATATATATATATATATATATATATTATGTGTATGTATGTATGTCAATAAAGTTACATGTGTGAGTGTGTACATATCACAACCGAAATACCAATTGGCCCCTATAAATACATATTTCATACCTGCAGCGAGTACTACTACGCATAGAAGCAAACATAGACGTGCACAAATACATTGTGAAATCCACAGAGAAAATTAAGTTTGTACGCTACAACATAAAGCCAGGTATATACGAGAGTCGTCTCAACTTTAAAAAAAATTACTTTTAAAAATAGGTGGCATTACTTTTTGGAATAACTCTCGTAAATATTTGCCTTACAAGTTTACGAAAAAGTAAGCTTTCTCACATAATCATGCGTATACACAATACACTACGCATGTGTAAGTAAGAGCGTCCGTCCGTCCGTCCCAACGCGAAACACGCGCGTAGAAGAAACACTTAGGAAGAATACACTAACTATTCAGTAAAAAGCTGTAAACTAGGTCGGGTCAAAAATTCGAAATAATAAAATACAAACGATGCATGCCCGAGCGCGGGAGCGGACACACAAACACATAGCCTCACACAAATTTTTCACACACTTACAAGCACATATATCTACGCACTAAAATTAACATGCTTAGACACACAAATACCCGTCTAAACATACATATAAACACACACAGATATTTAAATAGATTGTTGGTGGTTAAGAATTTTATAATAGTTCTGAAAACAACAGTGTGAATAAAAATGAGGAAAATAGTAAAATTTCGATGTTCAAGTTATCAAGCCTCATCTCAAGTGAAGAAAACAATAATAAGAATGTAGAAAATTGTTGGTTAAACCGATATACAAATTATCAAGCCTCATCTCAAGGGAAAATAATAACAAAGATGAGAACAATAGACCAAAAATTTGGTACACAACTTATCAAGCCTCGTCTCAAGTGAAGATAACAATAATAAAGATGACGAAAGTAAAGATAAGGATAATAAAGATGACGAAAATAATTTTTTTTTAAAATTCGAATCACAAATTATTAAGCCTCATCTTAGGTGAAGATAACAATAATAAATATGCGGACAATAGTCGGAAAATTCGATACACAAATGTGAAAATATTTTCGCTTAATTAAACCATTTTAACTTAAAAGCATAACAATCAACTTCAAAATGGACTTATTTTCAAGTAAAAGAATTAATCAACTTCAAATTCGAAAAAAAAACTTCAAGATGGGAAATAATCAACTTTGAAAAGGATTCATTTTGTAGTTGATTATTTCTCATTTTGAAGTTGTTTTCCTATTTGAAATTGATTGAGCCATTTTAAAGTTGATTAAATCTTTTGTTTGAAATAACTCCATTTTGAATTTATGGTATAGAATAGAATCTTTTTAACAATTATAATAACTATTTTCAGGTATTTGGGCGATCACCTGATGGAATATAAACTCCAGAAATAAATAACTTGTTTAGGCGCAAAGTTAACTCTGAAGCCCGGATAGTATATCGCACTTTGTTATCATTTTTTTTTTAAATATTCGACACATGAAAATAGAAAATACATTCGTTCTAAAAATACATTCAATGAAAAAATTAATAATAAAAAAAATGAAATTGTCCCAGAGGTCAAATAGAATAGCAAACCAGTCAATAGAGATCCTCCTATCAATCTCGTTCTTCCGGGCCTCAAGTTCACTAAAAAATCTTTCTATTTTCGTTTGGCCTTGACACGAACTAAAGCTTTGTAAATATACAAATTAAATCAATCAATAAAGAAAAGAAAAGAAAAAAGAAAGCTCATCGATCGCTTGTTCTATGTAGGTCATTCCCTGCTTAGAGTTTGTAGAAGATATTCTGTTCAAAATAGATGCCCTGAATTCCCAATTCCTGCTGGGAACGAAACGGGCAGACTTTATTGAACTGTGTAAAACATAAAGAATTGAATTGCTACTAATTAGGATTTTCTGTGAATGGAAAAATGTGCGCGTGCGCGCATCTACAAGAGTGGGTGTGAGCGTGACCCCGTTCGCGTGTTTGTTTGTTTGATTGTATTGTTTTACGGTATATCAACCTTTTTAGGTCATTTAATGCTGAGAACAATAATCATTTTTGATAAACATTCGTGTGTTAACACGTAGTTTTTCAAATAATACAATATGGGCTATTTAATTCATAGCTAGAAGGGGAAGTGGGGATTTATACCTTTCTCGGGGGAATTAGTCCAAATGTGAACGTAAACTGGGTTTTAAACTCGTGTATTGCGATTCCAAAGTCCGAGTGCCTATCCACTGTCCCAAGTGGACTTCCCCGACCCGTTTGTAGTATATACAAAAGATAGGCTAAGAAGAAAGGTGTGGGAGTAGGTGTGTGTATGGTTGGGTGTGCGTGTGGGTGGATATGTGTGGGTGGGTGGGTAGGTGGGTGTGGGTTGGTGTTTGGGGGTTGTATGGGCGTGCGTGCACGCGAGGGCGCGTACGTTTGTGCGTTATTGAAAGGATAACAATTCTGAAAAATAGATAATGGTGCAAGTTTATTATAGATTTAAAAAAATATTTTTAAAATACTCCTTTTTTCCCCCGCCTTTAAAAAAAATCAGGAAACCAATAAAAATGTAATATAAAAAATAGTATGCCACTAATTCCAATTTTGTGTAAATAAAACTAAAATGTCTGTGCGATTCCATGTGTGGAGTGTGGACTAGACATTTTTTTAACCCCAACTTAATTTCAAACTGCAAATACAATGTATAAAACTAATAATTGAAAAAAAAAAAAAGAATTGCTGATTCTATTCATGAAAGATTCGTTTAATAAAAAAATTAAAACTGTGGTTAATAAGACCTTATAGATTTCAATCTCTCGTAAAAATAACCTAAGGGGAAGTCTATTTGGGACGGTAGATAAGCAGATTTTGGAATCATAATACGGGAGTTCGAACCCCAGTCGTTCCGTTTACTTTCACAAATACCCTTGGGAAAGGTAGGAATCCCCACATTCCTTCCAGCTATGGATTAAATAGTACATCTGGAGTTATTAAAAAAAACTATGTGAAGACAAAAAAAAAGAATGTTTATAAAAAAAACTATTGTGGCGTAGCAACTGTTTTTTCCACTCGTGGTGGCGATAAGATTCCCCCACCTCTGGCAGTTGACCATCCGTTAACCTTCAAAATTCCAAAAAGTCCTCAAAATATTTATTTTCATGGAATTACAATCAAGGATCTAATTTCAGATTGCTGTTTCTATCAGTCCTAGACTTTCATCTTATTACAAGACTCGTATACATATAGAGTAGTCGTCTCGGCATTAAAAGGTTTGATATGCCATAAAACAAAATAAACGAACAAACATCTAACCAAAACACCTTAATGATAATTGACCCACTCATAAATACTTTACGCAATAATTCTTTTCTTTTCGATAGTAACAAACACAGAGACAATACCAAATCAAAAGAGGAAAAACAACACCAACTTTTCACATCTCCTAAAAACCTGTAAACTCTTGTTTGTGGAAAAATAGAATTTTATAAAAATCAATTTTTGTCATCTTTCATCAACAATTAACGGCGTATCCAATTTCTTTTTACCCCAACTTAATTGCAAACTGTAAATACAGTGTATAAAACTAATAATTAAAGAAGAATTGCCGATTATATTCATGTTATTCTGTTGAATGTTTATTTTACTTTACGGCATATAAACGTTTTTAGGTCAGTTAATATCGATAACTATTAATTTTGCTAAACTTTCTTTTTGTTCACACGTATTATTCCTTTTATAAGAAATTAAATATTTGGTTCATAAAACCTTGTAGATTTTAATCTCTCGTAAAAATAAGCCCAAAATTGTCAAGTGTGTGTGTGTGTGTGTGTGTGTGTGTGTTCGTGTGTGTTCGTGTGTGTGCGTGTGTGCGTGTGTGCGTGTGTGTGCATGTGTGTGCGTGTGTGCGTGTGTGTGTGCAGAGTGGATATGAGTGGGAAGGAGTAATCGTGATCCCCGTTCGTAAGGGAGGCCTCGTGAGTGCATGAGTAAGCCTAGGCGAACAAACGTGTGCTTGCGTATGCGTAGGTGTTCATGAATCACTGAGAGTGTATTCATTAATGTATATGAGCCCGAGGCTGTTAGAGCGCCTGTCAAAAGATCAACATAGCAGGGGTACGACGAGTGGATGCGTATGCAAGTGTAAAGTTGTATGTCTAAGTGGTATTGCATTGGCTTTCAGCCTTTTCTTACTCCCCTACCCCTAAAGAATTTGTCGCACCCCTCTAAAATTTCAACTTTGTTCAAGGATAAAGGAGGAAGAATCCTAAATTTGATCAAAAAGAAGATATTCATTTCACCTTCTAATATAATATATGAATAATCAAAGATACAGAAAAATAGAAATAAAACAAAGAAATTTACTCTGCTTGAAATTTTTACAATATGGTTTTTGCACCCTCTAAAATATTGTGTCGCACCCCCAGGAGGGGACCTTTGCGCTTGGGTGTGAATGCTTGGGTAATTAAGAGCGCCAAAAAAATGTGTGTGTGTGTGTGTGTGTGTGTGTGTGTGTGTGTGTGTGTGTGTGTGTGTGTGCACGCATATTTTAATGTTTAGTTCCGATCACAATTAATCTGAATTGTGGACACAAAGAAAAATCCATAAAAGCATGAGTAACCCGTCTTAATCTAATGCTTACTGACCTTGTCTGTTAGATTATCTATCAGTGAGAAGCATAGGCTAGTGGGGGTGGTAGTATATTTGGATGTTTTTAATTAAAACGCCTCCCTTTGACTTGAAACAACACATACGAGAGTCCTCCCAAAAGTTAGTAATTCCTCCTATTATTTTATCCCGTTCAATTGGTTTGTCTACTTTGCTTTGCTTTGTTTTACGGCATATCAACCTCTTTAGGCCATTTAATGCCAAGAAGAATCATTTTTTGGTAAACGTTTTTTTTTGTCCACATGCGGTTTTCTTTTAATAACACAATATGCACTATTTAATCCATAGCTGAAGATAATGTGGGGATTTATACCTTTCAAAGATTTATAATTACATAATATATAATTATAAACACACATGGAACGACAGGGATTTGAACTCGCATACTATGATTCCGAAGTCCGACTTCATACCCACTGTGCCAAATAGACTTCCTTCCGCCCGATTAGATTAGAGGGGATTACAAATCAAATTGCTATGATGACTGAAAGTTTCATATCTCTGCTGCAAATATTGACGGTGGGTGACTCTAAGAAAGCAATCTCTGTTAGCACTGTTAAGAGATGGCTTTGTCGATTTCAGAGTGACAAACGCACTCTGGGCGCGAAAATGAACCGCCCCGTTCATCACTGGGAAAAATGCATTGAGAATGGTGGTGAGACTATATAGAAAAAATAAATTCTGGAACACAAAAGGTTGCTCGTTTTGATGTTACTACTCCCGTCTTCGTAGCTCTTCAACTGAAAAATAACTTTAAAAAAAATAGGTGGTATCACATTTGGAACGGCCCTAGTAAAAAATAACTTTAAAAAATTGGTACCATTTCTTTTAGAACGATACTCGTAAAAAAAATATCTTAAGAAATAAAAGGCATCAATTTTGGAATGACCTTCGTAAAAAATAACTTTATAAAAAATAGGTGGCATTACTTTTGGAACGACCCTATTTAAAAAAAAAAACTTTAGAAAATAGGTGGCATTAATTTTGAAACGCTTCTCATAAATAGTGCTAAAAGAATCTGAAAGGCTTAAATAGTTTATTCTAAACTTTAAACAAAACTACGAGCCAAAATCAGAACCAAAGGAAAAATAGACACTATGTAAAGCCCTGTGCGCCCCTGCGCCCCTGCGCTCCTTATGACACTTAATTTTTTAAGGAGAATGTTGGAGTATGAGAATTAAAGACCAAAATCCAAGAAAGTAGTCAAGGTAATTTAACGAACTACACCGAGACACATACGACAAAACACCTGACAAAAATAGAACATAGAAACATAGGACGAAGGGAAAACATAGGACTAAAGTACGAAATATAAATAATGAGTAAGAAAGTACGAAATGTAATAATAATCGCTTTGGGAGAGTTACGGAAGAATTTCTTATACGATTAAAAAGCAAAAAGAAAGAAAAACCTCCAACACTTTTATAGGCTATTAGAAGTGTTGTTTTTTTCCCTCTGGGGTCAAGATCGAAATTAAATTGTGTTAAATTCAAATTAAAAACTGTTACAAAGGACAAAATGATTTAAACACATATCATAAAAATGTTCACCATTATCTATAAAAAAAGAATTATCTATTTCTACTGAATCCCTCGTCGGGGTGGCATTTATTTGATAGAGAAGCAAGAGGCAATGTAACAATTAAAAGAAAAACATGTAACACGCGCACACGCACGTATATATGTATACATATGTTATTAGATAGAAACGAACGCTCATTCAGTAAGTGCTGTTAAAGCCATATGTTCGTAAAATTTTCCACTGGTTGAAGATATGTAAAGAGATAAAAGTCTGTAGCTATTATACAACCCTATGCAAGGTCCAGGCTTCATAAAATCTCTACCCTTCCTCTCCCCATGTCTGATCTTACACTTAAGTGTTTTCCTGAACACAATAAATATCAACGAATTTCGACGAAACATAAAAGCAAATGTTTACTTTGTGTTTTTCGTGGTTTGTAAAGCGTAATGTTAGTTTCTTTATATGTTCAGAGGTCACCGTGTATTCAAGTCTATTTTTTAAGCTCATAGGACCGACAGTTCTCAATGAATGCGAATGATTTGTTTATTTGTTCGCTTGTTTTGTTTTGCGGCATATCAAACTTTTAGGTCATTTAATACCGAGAACAATCATTTGACAAACGCTCTTTTTTTTGTCCACACGGGTTTTTTTGAATGACACAATATATGTGCACTATTTAATCCATAACTGGAGTGAATGTGAAGTTCATGCCTTTCCCAAAAGTATTAGTCCAGTTATGAATGCAAATGGAACGACAGGGATTCGAACTTACGTATTACGATTCCGAAGTTTGACTGCCTACCTACTGTACCAAGAAGACTTCCCTTGTAAGCTAGATGTTAGATTTTCGAAAAGGGCTATTCTGTTATCGCTTCGTGGAAATATTTGGGTCTATTTTGCGTATTCAATTTTCGGACAATTTTCCTCGTTTTTGTTATTGCTTTCTTCAAAATCTTTCCGATGATAAAAGCTTCGGACTTTATACTATGAGCCCAAAGGCCTGTATCACTATAGATTGTTCATTTCGGGACCTACACTCAAGGTGGAAGAACAAAAATAGGCAACCAAATGCAAATACTTTCCAGAACATCATACTTTAGGCTGTGGGCTCAAAGATCTGTATCATTCTAAATGTTTCATTCTGGGCCTACACTTACAGTGGAAGAAAGAAAATAGGAAACTGAATACCAATACTCCCCTGAACATCATACTATAGGTCGTAGGCTCAAATATCTGTATTTCTCTAAATTTTTCATTCTGTGACCTACACTTACGGTGGAAGGAAATAGGCAAACAAATATCAATACTCTCATGAACATCATACTATAAACCGAGTCCATCCCAGAGGTCTACATCTACTCTAGATTTTTCCTTCTGTGACCTACACTTAGGGTAGAAGGAAATAGGCAAACGAATACCAATACTCCCTTGAACATCATACTATAGACTGCGGTCCTAAAGGTCTACATCACTCTAGATTTTTCAATCTGTGACCTACATTAATAAAAACTAAGCAACGAATTTACCTTTGCTTTTTTAAGTCAGTAGAATTGAATAAAGCTTCTTGAAGTTTCAAAAAAGCCTAGGTCTTTTATTCCAGTGTTAAACAACCATAATGATTCTTCTTGTTATTGAATCATCAAAAAGATTGATAGGCCGTTAAACCAACCAAAAAAACCTACGCACCCAAAGTTAACAAAGGGACTTTTGAAATCTGATCGCACTTGTGCTTGCAAAGTTTAATTGTTTATCGTTATACCCGCTTCGTCTTTATGGAGAAAAGGGTTGTTTTTGTGCACCTGAAACCCCTTAGTAGCACCACGGTGGGTGCGTACGTTTAGCCGAAATCGAAGCAATGCTTTTCCATTGATTAAGCTTGTCAACAACCCTTCCTTCTTAAATTTCACCCGTTATTTATTTGTTTCGAACAATGGCAAAGATTGTCTTTAAAAACAAAAGTGAGAGGGGAGAGATGATAAAGTAATTCTAAACTTCCTGTCAGTTTTTTTTTTCCAATTCAGGACCGGAAATAAAAGTAGTGGATGTGGTCACGTGGTTTATATGCATAACAAAATGTCGTCGTTGTTTGCAATTTTTGGCAAATTGCTTACGATAATTTCTGTCCAGTCAAATATCCGACTGCTTTCTACCGGATATTGGAACGACCGCCTTGTCAGTCATGTTGATTAAACCAGGCCCCAATGCTATACGAAAATACTCACAAACAAACACACACACAAAAAAAAACAATCATAAGGGTCTCTCTCTACGGTATTGGGGGGTCATTTAAAATGTTTGCTCTTTATTTAATGCTAAATTAGTGGTGAACACTCCGAAAGGAAAGAAGGAGGAAGTGGACAAATGAGGAGAAGGCGAGCACCTGTCTTGATGAGACAGTGTGTCATTCTAAATAGGGAGAATCATTAAAAATGGGGAAATCGTTTTTAATTACATGTTTGACATTTTATTGTCGGTGTTATCGGTGCCGGGCTGGTTTGTCTGGCCTGTGGGCTGTCTGATATGCAGCTGGAGCTTTTCCATTATGCTATAATTTTATCTCTTTTGAGTC
>JAYKTE010008483.1:0-16035 GCA_036873565.1 Xipholeptos notoides
AATTCAAAACTTAGTTACTGTTTAAGAAAGTATAATCCATTTCACTTTGAACTACTTTTTCTTCTGCATAAAAATTTATTGAATTTCTTTAATTTTCTCATAAAAGTATTAAAAAATCAATAAGCATAATACAACAAAAGAAAATTAAATTTTGCAAATGTGAAAACGGAAAAAAACAGAATTTTCTAAAAGTGGAAATGGAATTAAGGAAAATTTGAAACGGAAAACTGGAGTCCCTAGGTCTAATATCGATTTGCAATACACCTCTTGGTGCCAAACGCCAGGCATGTCGTCAGTGTTGAAGCCCACATCGCGAGGAGTTTCGAGCCTGAAATTCAACACACTCCTTCCGTGGGTGGCCCGACTGTATGATGTTAAAAATACAGCCCATGCCTGGAGTAAGAAAAACTGCTACATGTTTGTGCTATTTTTATAGAAAAACATGGACTAAGACCATTCAATGTTTCTTAGTCGGGGGTGAATAAATAATGGGGTGATCCCATCCACACCAGGCAGGAAAGAAGAAAGGGAGAAAAAAACCCAAAAAAAACCTTATCCTTTTAGCACGAAAAGTAAACTATTGTATATTCCATCCTCTTCAGAGAAACAGTCATTAAAAAAAGACAAAGAAAAAAAAAAAATAAATAAATAAAATAAACGTTGGATCTAATCTAGATTCTGTATTTTTTTCTTATCAGTAGTATAGGTGGGATTGAACCAGTGTGAAGAATAACGTTTTTCTCTGGAATTTGAAAAAACAATTTTACAATAAATAAAGAGAAATGGCAGACGAACTATAGGTCGTTGCGGCCGAAGGTAAAAGTTGAATATAGCTAGAAAAAAAGTGAAGTTAAAACGAAGACAAACAGATATAAGAAAAGGTGTATCAATTAAAGAGAATACAAAGGGTGGTTGTTGCAAAATTTGTTGTGTTTGCGGGCTTCAGAAGCTCCAACTATAAGTTCTTTTGCGTCCAAAGAATTAGACGGCTCTCGAGGACAGTTATAATTTTAGGGAGAAAGATTTTACCTCTGCTGCTTCCTTTGGCTGTCGAGTTCGAAGAGGGGGAATCTAGGATTCTTGCGGGTGAGCCCGCCAGATTCCTGTTCGTTGATTGGTCAAGGAATTGCCTTGCCAATTGCATAGTTTCTATTTTTAGATTCTGGGAGTCGAGCTAGAAGAGTAACAATGTGGACAGTAGTGTAAGCGTGGGGCAGAGTGTAGTAGTAAAACCTTTTTTTTTTATAAAAGATCTTAAAGGGTTTCTTCTTCCATAATTACCGTAAATATCTGGACCGTGGTCCGTGAAGATATTGTATAAAATAATATTCAACGGAGCAACAACTAATTTGTCGTAGTAGTAGCTGTCAATGAGGACAACGGGAAGCTGAAATATACAAAAGAAAGATTGGGATTAACAAGATGGAAAAAATATTTAAAGATTGGAAAACGTTGGATAGAAAAAAAAGGAAAGGGAAAGGAAAAGAAAGGAAAAGAAAGGAAAAAAGAAAGGAAAGAAAAGAAAAAGAAAGGAAAGAAAGAGAAAGGAAAGAAGAAAAAAGAAAAGAAGGGGAAAGAAAGAAAAGAAAAAAAAGGGAAAGAAAGAAAAGAAAAGAAGAAAAAGAAAAGGAAAGAAAGGGAAAGAAAGAAAAAGAAAAGAAAAGAAGAAAAGAAGAAAAAGAAAAGAAAAGAAAGGGAAAGAAAGGTGTGACAACTTCGTTGTCAGGTAATTCCTGATTAATTAGTAGAATCTAGGGAGAGTTAATGTTAATTAGAAATAGGCATTTTATATATAAAAATTCAATAGAAATAATGAAAATCCACCATTATTATTATGAATTGGTGGATTTTGGCTGGGAAATTTGGGTGGTCTAGTACAGACTAGTAGAGTGTTTTTAGCCACAGTTAAGTGGTTATCGGCGCCACCCATGACGGGTCTGCTTAATGTCAAGTTGGGTCCCAGTTTTGGGGGAGGAGACCTCATTTCCATATTGAAATTAGGGGGTGGGGACAAAAAATCCGCCAGAAATTATAAAACGAGTTGTAGCAAAAAGAGGAGACTTCAGATTTGAATTTCACAGGGGCTGTTAGCCCATGGCTCCCAGCCCGGGGCCACAGGGCCCCAGGCCCATTTGGCCTTTGAGTTAAAACAAAGAATTATCAAGTCCAACACTTGGGACTAAAAATATGCCTGCCATCTCTCTCTCCACAAGCGTGCAGCACTGCAGCTGGCAATACCGAATAAACCAACATCATTTCATTTAACCACTGTCTTCTGTTTGTTCCTCGCATGCATTTCAACTCCAGTGCATGCCCACGATTGGACTCTGTGACGAACGGGTAGAGCGAACGCCCTAGACGACCGGCCAAAAATTGTCGAGGTGCGAGAAGTGCATAAAGATGTGCGGCATAAAAAAAATGCACACACCGGCTCCCCGCGTATCGGTCATAGGTTAGAGGGAGTTGAGATATTTTGTTTTGTGATATAAATTTTTGCATTGGTTTTACACAGAAATTATGTTCCCATTTAGTACAGAATAACTATTTAAAGAACAATAATTGTATTATTCAACTCCAAGATTTTAATCTGAAATTAAACATAGATGGAGAGATATGGACTTAAACTCTTATAAACCAAGCCTTTACTACTGCCCATAGTCTTTTTTCTAAATATAAAATTTTACAATATGTCAAAAGTGTCAAAATATAAAAGGCAAGTGTCAAAATATAAACTTAAGATTTCAATTATAGGAATGGAATTGAACATAAAAATCAGATTTTCCACTACAAGAGAAACAAAAATCCTGAATATATGAATTAGAAAAATCACTAATTCAGATAATTGATAAATTGAAATCTTTTCATGGTTACTCATTACTAACTATAAATAGGTACTTGAACAATTAGAAAGAAGTTCATTAAAATAGGGGTTCTGTGCAAAACTAGACAAAATCATTGGAAAAATAAATCAGAAGGAAAAAAATGTTCACATTTCTAAATTAAGTCTAAATTGAGTTTTATAAATTCAGAGGTCATGTACCTGAAAAAAGAAAAACAAGTTGAGGTTGAATTTACAGAAAATCAAAATAGCAATATCATCCATCAGAGATAATCAAACAGTTGTTTGTTGTGCATTTTTGTTTTTGCTTTTCAGATGAAAAGTTCTATGAGAATTTGATTGATTGGTTAGTTGGTTCATTTAACCAGCATATCAAGCTTCTGTGGTTATTTAATGCTGAAGAGATTGTTTGGTCTTGTTTGTTTATTATGGTTTTTTGTCTTTATATTTATTTAATTTTTTAAAGATTTTAATATGAATATTGCAGTTTGATAGGTATTAGTTATGATACGTGTGATAATATATTTGGTAAAACTATATTTAAAACAAATGAGTTAATAGTATCGTCATCATTTCTGTTATAAAAACCTTTTTGATTTAACATTCAGCATTTTTGATTCAAGAAAATCTATATATCTATAAAAGTGAAATTGTCTGTGTGTATGTGTGGGTGTGTACATTTCCCTACCAAAACTTCTCCGTCAATATTCGGCATACAGACATGAGATTTTACATTAGGGGTATTCAGACATGGGAAGAACTTTTTAATTGGTTTTGGCCCAAAAATCTACCCTGTAAGGGGTCAAAGTTCAAAGATTTGACCTTTGAGCTTCCTACCAAACTCCTCTGCCCATTTTGGACATAAACACTTGAAATTTTAGATATAGATTACTTGGATCTGGGGAAAACTTTTTAATTGGCTTTGAGCCAGAAAAAAATAACTGCTAAATTGGGGTCAAATTTGAAGAAACAAACTACTTTTGCGTCTAAACTTTGAAATTTGACAAAGGTTATTACGATAGGAGACAAGCTTTTTAATCAGTTTTCGGATGGAAATTTAGGGGTCAAAGGTTAAAGCACCTGGGCAATGCTGGGTTAATCTGCTAGTTAGTTAATAAACTTTATTCATTGGACTAACAAAATACTTCAAGTTGTTGAATTAGAATCAACCTCTTCCCTTGATCAATATCAATATTAGATTATTCTTTAACAGTTTATAATAACTTTTAATCTGGAATATGGATCGTCACAATGTGAATTATTTTTTTCATATCAATTTAAAACTTCAACTCTTTTTTTGTCACCCACCTCCCAACAGGGTCTAAATATAAAATAATAATAATACAATATTATACAAATGTATTCAGTTAACTTAAGTTTAAGTTGGATAATGATTTTGTTTTACAGGATATCAACCCTTTGGTGATAATTTCACAAATATTTCTTAAATAGAGAAAAAGTTAATAGAAAAAAAGTTTTTAGTTGAACTGTACAAGATGATGCAATCGGATCTCAAAATTGTGTAGCATATCAAAATTGAACCTAACACTAATGATGCCATTGTACATCATGCCCAGGATGACTCTTTGAAGGACTTTTATATTTTGCAGAGGTGCAATCGGTATATTCCAAAGATAAACCACCAGGGAAACCCAAAGTTATTGGAAAATTTTATCAATTACAAACTTCAACTCTGTTGGTGTTGTTTCCATACCTTACCCAAAATCATCCATATAATTCTCTTGAAAAAGTTTTCAGCAACTTACATAATGAATGTGACTGATACATTCTTGAATTAAAGTGTTAAATTAAAAAAATTAAAAATAAATAAAAAGGCCAAATGAATTAGCAAAATTTAGGAAAAATCTAAACTAGTGTTCGAACTTGGGAAGCTCTCGTCATCTTCTTGGCTATTCTAGGAACTATTAAATGAACAATTCAATCTACAGGAATAGACTGCTCATACTTCATAAGAAGGATTTGATATTCCACAAGGAAAATTGTTCATACTTCACAAAATATTACTTTTTTAATGTTAAGGTTTAATCTTTAGACAGAAATGATTAAGGATCCTTAATATTACATAGAAAAATGTATGAATGAAAAGTAATATGGTTAAGATTAATTTAGAAAAATATAAGAAAACTGGAAAAGAAAAGGACAAGATATTCTAGTAAAAATATAAATTTATAACTTAAAATATTGCAACATTAAGAATTTTTTTTTAATTCAATTTAACATTTTATATAAATATTTAATTTTAAAAATGTAAACAAAACTTTGACTTAACGACAAAAAAGTGGACAAGGAATCAATCCTCCCACCCACCCACTCACCGCTGAAGCAAAATGTAACAAACCCATAATTTTATAATTATTTTTTTTAAGTTAAATAAAAAAAATATATATATATCTCGATTGATTACATTTATAGTAATAAAGTATTCAAATAAAAGGAAATATATAACTTCAATAATTAAATAGATGTATTTTATGTTGATAATTTTTATCGAAATATTTTTTCTAATTTATAATAATAATTTAAAAATCAGCAAATTTTTTCTGTTTTTTAAATTTTATTTTTAATAAAATTTACAACCCTAAATCTATTAATTGATTTAGTAATTAATTCACAAATATGTATTTAATAAAATTAAATTTTAAATTAAGTAAGATATTCTTTTTTTGTGTTTGAAGTAAATTTTCTTTTTTTATTAAATTAAATAATTTGTCAAAAAAATTAATTTTTAATTTTTGTTAATAAAAAATAATGTTGGTTAATTTTAATTTTCTTTTTCGATTCGTCCTATTTTGTTGTTGAGGCATGAGTGATTAAAAAAGAAAAGATTAAAACAGGACAAAATTAAAATTTGCATTGCATTTTTTAAAACAACCCCAAAACAGTCCGCTCTCTGTCATGCATAAATACCAGTCGTTGCATTAATCAATTCTCAATTGAGATGTATTTAATATTCATTTATTTATATACAAAAATAAAATATTCATAAATAATTTATATTATTAAATTTCATTAGTCAAGGAGAGTAAATCATCCAGGGAAAAGACAACACGGATTCCAAAAAATCCAGGCAAGTAATGAGCACGTAAAACTGGCCTTCCTTGTGCCTTACTTAGTTTGGTGCTCGACAAAGTATACACAAAAATTAATTATTATTGAATTAACCAAGAATTTTTGAAAAATCCTGCTGCAGAAGTCTATATCATTATCAGTCAGTCCATCCCGGTTCATCAAAAATTGCCTTTGAATGGAAAGACCAAATACAGAGGAAAACAAGGATAACCAACATTATTTGAACAGTTGAGTGAGTGAGCACTTAATGTGAGTTACATTATTGTTAAAAATCTTAACATTCTTTCGAGGTAGCTATACGACTTACAAGTTGTTACATGAGGATAATTGAAAAATTATAGGACTTTTCCCCATTAACCATTACAAAATATGGCAAGCAAGCAACAAGCATAACCAAACTATTATTAATTTACATTCTCATTGTTGACTAGACTGCAGTCAGTACCGACTGCAGAGCAGCAGCAGCAGACAGACAGACAAGACAGACACACACGCGCCATAGATGGTTTCGGTTTCAAATCTCACTGCCCGTATAGTACACATGAAACAAGTCACATCACCAAGTTGAAGTGCAACTTGCAACTACAATCAAATGTGCAACTAACTGAAACTGAAGACAGAAAATAAAATCGACATCCCAAAAAATCGTTGTTGCAGTGTTGTTGCTGTTGCATTGTTGTTAAAAATAATCAATAAAAATCAGTTTATTGACTAGTAGTAGTGTGTGTGTGTGTGTGTTGTTGTAGTGAGTGCACTCACTAACTACTGCAACTAACTGCACTCACTGTGGTGTGAGGGGCGCAGGCGCACTCAGTGAAGTGAACTCAATTAATTCACTGCCAGTGCCAGTTAGTTCACGTCCACGGTTACAGTTTTCTGGGTAATTGAGTTGTTAATTGTTTAATGTTTATCAATAATACTTCGAATCAATCCCTTCAAATTTTGCAATCCCTTCAAGTTTTGCAATAATTGGTTTATTTATTAATTCAATTTACTTAATCAGGGTTTTCGTTTTACTTTTAAAATTAGTATTTTTGACCAAATTGAATTATACTTTAAAGCAGTTTTCAGCATTTTATTTATTTTCATTTTTTATAGCTAACATCGAGAGAAAATATTCAAGAAAGGCTATGAATTACTTAGAAAAATATAATTAAGGTTCCATAACCTGTTAACAAGTTTTGAGTTTGTTAATGTTGTTAAACACACACACACACACACACATATATATATATATATAGTTCGTGTTTGTTAAAAGTTTACAGTGTAAACTTTACACCATTCAATAAGGGGAATAATGCAGAAATAAATATAGAAAAAAAAAGAGAGAAATGTTGAAATTTGTTCTAACTTGGTTCAAAACAACTTATTTTGGCTTAAATTCATAATTTATTTCTATATTTTTCAACACCAGGATAAAAACATACGTTGATAAAAAAAAAAGTATAAACAAAGATGGCTGATGATATTTTTGACGATATGATTTACGTCAATTTTACAAAAAACTGGTCATGTTTTTTTCTATTTTTATTATTTTTTCCATTATCTGTTTTCATATTCACTTTGTTTTTTACTTGCTGGGCTTTGTCTGTCTGTGCTGCTGCTGTTTAAAAAGAAAAAATGCAGATGCTTACAAGAACAAAGTTTTATTTTTAGTTTAGATTAAATCATTATTATTTTTTTAACCATAGTTTTTGTTTTGTTTTGGCTGCATTCCGACAACTTTTTAAATCCACAAAAAAACAGACTAAAAAAAGAAGACACAATTCAATTTCACTAATTTTGTTTTTATTTCAGATTATCTAAATTTTGCAATAAATTTTTTAACTGTTTTTCACAAACCAAACATTAGAGTAAAAATTTTCAAGAAATAGATTTTGATTTTACTCTTCATAGTCTTTTTTTTTTTTTTACGGATTTACAATCGCATTTCTTGATGACAGACAGCGACTGAAATTGAAGTTTAGCTTCTTGATCGTTTTCTTTTTTTCGCTCAACCTTGACATTTAAAATTAAAAAAGAAAAACCCCTCTCGCTTATAAAGAAAAAATAATAATTTTAAAATATATCCGAATAAAATATTGATCAGATTTTCTTTCAATGAAGGATAAAATGACAAATATTTAACAATTACTTTTACTTCCGATAATCCAGTATTTTTTAAAGAAAAAACGAGTGTGGTAGTAGCAACACGTGCTTTCTTTCTTAAAAGAATGACAATGCATTGAATGCAATGTGCAATGACTGTTTTTGTTAATTACCTTTGCGCATTTTCTCTTTTGTGTACCAAATAAAGAAAAATAAGATATTTTCGAACAGAATGAACTACAAAATCGAATTCTATTTTGTGAAAAAAATAAAATTCTATAAAAAAAAGAGAGCAGCAGCAGCACAGAGCACTCAGCACGGACGGATCCACCCATTTAACATTATGTTAGAGCAAATGAATGGGATGGAATAAATTTTTTTTTTTTCTAAAGAAATTAAAAAATTAATAATCAACAAAATGTAACAGAAAAAGAGGAAACGAGATTATTATCTTTCTTTTCCGTCAGTTAGTTCGACGGCGGTTGCCATAAGCCAGAGAAGTGGTGTAGAAAGAAAGGAAGAAGGTATTTTACAACACAACCTGGTTATCAAAAACTGCTGCTGCTACTTCGTTTTTAGTTCAGAATGAGAAAAGAGAAAAACATTAAGTACGGTAGAGTCAGTACAGTTAACCAACCTATTAGTCAGCTATCAAGCAGTTTAAAGCAAAAACGCACCATATCACCAACCAACAACAATATAACGAGGAAGTTTTAGTAGCATAGTAGTAGTACTAGTAGTAAAGAAATGATAGGTAAGAAGAACAAGCAGCAGTCCTAGCAGACAATGATGGGTTGGCAAGAGAAAAATTTGAATAAAATAAATCATAAGAAGCAAATATGTGTTTTATGTTGAAATGATTTGATTTGTTAAATTTACTACAAAAAAAGTAATGAACGAGACTTGACAGAGACAGACACGCGACACGCACCAACAGCTCCTAATTAACCAGCTAGTGGTTGTTGGTTGGTTTTGTGTTTGGTTTCAGCCCCAGTCCAGTTCAGTCAATAATATGACGGAAAAAAAGTTTCCTTCACGAGGAAACAGTCTAAAACCGACTAACAGTCGAGTCGAGTCCATAAACGAGGTCTCTCAATTTTAAAGAAATATAGGAAATTTATACAAAATTTTGCATAAAGAAGCAGCCAGCAGGCTAAAAAAAAACTATTTCACTCACTTAGATAATCAAACAGAGCACATAGTGTTAGTTCTTAACCAGTTCTAGGGAAGAAAGATGAAATGTTTGATAATGCTTCCCAACTCTATCCCTATTCGAATTTTTTTATAATAAATTTTAAAAATAAAATTTTAAAATGCAACAATAAATAATGATGCAATAAGAAACAGTTGAGAGAAACGGACGGTCGAGTTCGAGCAATCTTTAAGGGTTACTTACTAGCTGAAGCTCTGTGCGGAAAAGGGAGAAATAAAGATTTATTTTGGGATTAGAATTTTCCTTTCTTTTTAGCTAAATGTTAATGAATGAATGCATAGAACCAAAGAAAACGGTACTTTTAATCAAATACAAAAGAAGTACAGTACAGCAGCAGGGTCTTTCTTCGGAAAGAGGACCCTTTTCTTCATTCTTATACGGATAGAAAGAAGAAATGAAATAGCATTAGGCAGTAGTAGTTACAGTAGTACAATCAAGCACAGACAGCAGCCATGAACAACAGAGCAGAAAAGAGAAAGAACAACAACAGCCGAGGCCTTCCTTCCTTCGACATAACTTATTTCGAAAAGAGTAGAGAGGGAGACGGGGAGAGAGGGTACTTGTGCTGTTGTGCAGTCAGTGTGCACTGCCACCAACAGCACAAGTTGTTATTGAATTGGTATTTTGTAGAGTAAGTGACGTCAATATGGCAGGAGAAAACACCACCACACAAGAAGCAATAGTGAGGGAGTGAATGTGATGAAAGTGTCAGTAGGTGAGGTGGGTGGCGGTGGCGATATGCGTGATGGTCGTAGAAATTGGAGCCTCAGCAGCCAGCACAAATAAAAAATTAATGGAAAGTATTTTTTAAGACAAAGACGAACTATTCCGTGTTCTCTTCGCTTTTTATAATTCTCAAACAAAATAAAACCAAAATCAATTTATTTTAACGACAAACGTATTTGTACTGTACTGTTTACTGTTCTTTAAACTTCTCACTCTCAAAACAATAAAAATAACGATTTTTTAATTCAAATAACTATAAATAATTTGTGCACGCACCGCACCACCGCCACAGTCACCACCAATGAGTGCATGCACACAGTTAGTACACACCAAAAATTAGTGCTTCTAAGGGGTTATTGTGCTTGCTATGAAAAAGGCTTTGTTGTTTCCTTTCTTCCACGCATACATAAAGCAATCTTAGTCAACCTAATTGTGGTTTCTAAAATAATTCTAAACTATTTTTGCCAAGAAACTCATTGGTTTCTTTTGTTTTTCAACAAATTGAGTCTTTACCTACCATGACCGACAAAAAAGTGTAAGGGGGGGGTTCTATTTTTTGTTTATAAATAAACAAAAATAGATCTTATTATAAGAAAAAAGTGTTCTATTTTAAGAACCACAACTTACAACTACTGGAAAAGCGCGATAAAGTGCAAGTAAAGTAAAGTGTAAAGAAGTATTTTGTTTTCAACTAAAAATTGATTGCAAGTTTTTAGTTATGTTTGAAAGCTAAACAATTGGAAAACCCAGAAACAATTGGATAATACACAGAAAGAGAACCAAATAATTCACTTTAGTGAAACAAAAAGAAAAATGAACAAAACGTTTCAGTCAATAAGGTTGAAAAGAAGAAAAAAATAGTTTTTTTCATTAACACCAATAGAAAAGAAAAAAGGACACGCCACCACGCCACCAGGCCCACCACCACTACAAAAAAAACGATAATTTGAAATAATAGATAATTGATAACAAAAAAATAAAAGAGAATAAATAAATTTGCTATATGAATTATATTTAAAAGATTGATGATAAAAATAGGCACGCATGAATGCAGTTAAAGAAAAACTAATGAGAGAAAAGATAAACAATTATTTAACCCCAATTAAGAAAAATAAACTCAAGAGAACCGTTTTTTCTTCTTTTTGAAGCCGATAAAAATTATAACCAAAGGGGCCTTATTTCATTTTAATATCGATAAAAAACGTAGTAAATTCAAACTTTAAAAGGGGTTTCAAATGAAATTATTACAATACATGTTATTTTATATAGTACGGTTCAAATGACTGAACGATAATTAGTTTTCTTTTCTCTTTTACGAACAAAACAAAATGTCCTATTTTCAAGTTATTTTTTCCTTGTGTATTTCTTTGCCAATTAAATCTACGATCAATGACATTTAATTCGAAAAATGTGTGATATTGTTCTGAATTTAAAACATGTATTTTTGTTTAATTCTAAAATTAAAGAAAACAGCGATTTTGTTTTTGTTTTTTGGAAGGAGGATTTTCTTTAGACACAGACCGAAACAGGGTAAACAATGATAACAAAATTACTCCTTTTTGTACACTATGACTTTTTCGATCAATTTTACTTAGAAATACCCTAAAAAATAAGTTTTAAAAAGAAATAAAACCAATCATTTCAACTTAAACACTCTTAAATTCAAAGAAAGAAAGAAAACCACCTTTTATTTACAACCTTTTAAAGGTTATTTCAAATATAAAAATACAATAAAGTTGTAAAATCGATCTTTATAAAAAGAATATAATGAACTCTAAAAATAACATTAACAAAAAGGGAAAATGTAGAGTTCAGTTTAAAACACATCAAAACCACAGAGAGAATAATAAAAATTAAAAATAATCACACACGCACACACAACACAAGTGTAAATTTACTAAAAGAGGTTAAAATCAAGAGTTAACCTTAAATTAGACAATTTTCATATATTTTAAAAATTTGAATCAAATAAAAAAATTTAAAAAAATTTCCATTTTTATCTTTAAATAAAAGATGAATGAATCGTTTTCGTTTGTTCATTAAAGCAAAAAACGAAAAGTTATTTGATTCTCACCAACAACCAAAAACCACTTTTAGGATTGAAAGAAAGATGAAACCAACCAGCCCCATCAAAAGAAATGAAATGATAATTCACAATCGAAAATATTATTTGGGCGTTTGAATAAAAGGTAAAGTGACAATGATTTCTTTTTTTAATATCAAATTCGAAACAATCTGTCTTAAAAACTAAAACAACACATGAGAAGAAACAAGCAAAAAGCAGTATGATGTTAAAAAAAAAAAGAAGACAGAAAAATATTGTCCTCGTCCTGTTGTGACAAGAACGAACGAATAATTAAAAAATAAAAGAATGTTTCCAAGTGTCTGGTTGTAATAATATATTCGAAAATGTAAATTGTTTCATTAATAAAAACCTAGAAAATCGAGTTTATCAAATCCGAATCATTTCATATTTTTAGACTGATTTTTTCATTTGGTTTGTTGACTTCGATTGCAATCTTGAAAGAAATCAATAACAACAAATATTTAATTACAATAAAAATTTAACTATGGTTGTTTAAAAAACAATTTTTTTTCATTAAAATTACCAAAATGAATTTAATTTGAAAATAATATCTGGGAATTTTAATTTATCGAATTTCCTTCAATTATTTTTTATTATTTGAAAAAAAATCAATCGTTGAAATAAAAGGACCATTTTGTTGGTAACAATAATAAAACTTTTTTGTTATTATAAACTAGTTATTTCTGTATCCATGAAACAATTACATTTTATTTTTGTAGCATTTTACTCTTTTTTCCTTGGATTTTGTATTTATTTTAAATATTTTTTTCATCCTTCAAACAAAAATATTTTGTTGAAAAAAAAAACTCATAACAAGACATTCTTTTTTTTTATATGAGAGAGAGAAAGACCAAATTAGTTGATTGTTTATATTTATCAACACGGGAGCTCTTTCTAAACTAAATTAAAACTATTTGCACATATTCACGTTGGAGGGCATTTTTCAGATTTTAGAATTTCGCAATTAAAAAAAATGTGATCAACAAAACAAACATTTATAAAAACTTGTTTTAGTTTTTGTCTTTTACAAAAAAAAAAGGCTTTCTCATTCATAGTCTCACTGACTATTTTAGCGAATAATAAAATAGTTATTTTTAATTTCCAAAGCTTTATTGGTTGAATTGAACTGGAACCAAAACTCTTTTTTTAGCCATAGAAAAAAAAATGTGTCACTTCACTTTCACTCACTTATGACTTTACAGTTTGTGTGTGTGTGAAAGAAAGTAATCTCATGCTAATTTAAAAGCACGAAGATAGAAAAAGAGTATATGATGTTAAAATAAATTATAAGAGATTTCACTATAAAATCATAATAACAGTTATAATAATAATAATAATAATAATAATGCGCCTTCTTTCCTCGTTTCAATTTTCTTTTTTTTTTGCTCGTTTTCGACGTGGTAAAATCATCGTGTTTTTTGTATGAGTTTTTAATGAATCAGTTACTCACCTCAACTCTTAATGTTTCTGGATTATTTTGACGATTAAGATGAAGGGGGGGAAACAGAGAAGCGATATTTGTTGAGTCTCCTCCGGTCTTTTTTTTCTTTTCGTAATTATTAATCTTCTCTCTTTTTTCTGATATCTTATTTCTTGCCGGTCAATGTTTATCCGTGCTATAGCGTCCTCATGGTAGATGCCAACAGCATTCTGAAAGCCCGTTACCGATTCGACCATTGATTTGTCGGGACTTGCCTACACTTTGCTCGCATTGGTCAGAGCCGAAAACGTATAACAGTTTTTCATTGGCCACGCGGGCGTGACTCTTTCATATAAAAATAAATTGCGTTGGTCTTTTCCGTGGCACGTGAGAATCGTGCAAGGTAGCAAGGAGGCAAGATGATATGACCAAAACAAAACAAAACAAAACAAAACAAAATGCAATGCAATGCAATGCAATGCAATGCAATGCAATGCAATGCAATGCAACTCGCTGCCTTTCCCTCCAATCTTCTCTTTCGTTTTTCTGTTCTCTCGTTTTGTTGTTGTTCAAAAAAACACGGTGGGCCGCCACAAGAGCATTTTTCTCAATACGTTTGTAAGACACAAACTGTAATAGTAGTGAGTGAGAGTGCTCTCTCTGAGCCTGTGACTAGCAGCCAGCCAGAGCCAGCCCGTCCGTACTCACCTAACAGGAACCCTTTTCTTTTTTATTCAAACTTTCTAATTAAAAAAATATAATTCTACATCAAAATTTAAAATAATTAAACCATTTTTTTAATAAAAAAAAATCAACCACGTTTCTTGAAGTAAAAATTAAATGTTCATTTATTTCTCATTCTAGTTTTGTTTTTTCAAGGAAAACATAAAACGAAAATCGTGGGATTTTTTAAATTGTTTTTTCTTTTGCGAAATCTGTATTTTACATTTTTGAAAAAAGTGAAAATAAAAATTTCATTTAACTTTTATGGATTAACTAAAAAAAAATCAATCGTTTTAATTTCTGAGATGAGATGTATAAGAGATTAAATGACATGATTTCCTTATTTATTGGTGGATGGATGATATATTTCATATCCGACAAGAAAAAAATCTCCATATTGTTTCGTTGTTATTGCTTTTTTTGGGGCGTATAAAAGATTTTTTCAAATTTCTTAAAGATCGTGATCGGATCATCTTACATATTTTACCAGGGTTGTTTGTTCTTTCTTCCAATAAATACCAGTTAAATAAGTTGTTTGTTTTATACACTGAGAGCACGGAACCATAAAAGTTTTTTAAAAAACCGTCATTCATTCTCGAAAAAGACAAACTACAACCCCTTAAAAAATAATTCATAACACAATAAGCAAGTCAAGTGAAGACTTTTTTGATGTCCATTCCTTTCCAGTTTGTTTTATAATTTTGTAAAGGTTTTAAAAAAATGATTTTTAAACCTTCGATTTTTTTATTTTTAAGTAAAAAAATGAGGAGTGAATTGTTTTCTTATTGTTTTGTTCAGTGTGTGTGCGAGTGAGTGTAGTTAGTGTGAATGTGTACACACTGCAATGTAAAGACTTTACATTGTAAAGTCTTACAAAAACAGACCATTGTAAAGAAAGTTTATGTTGAAGAATAATAAAATTCCGTAAAAAGAACTTCTTGCTAATCAAATAGCTTTATAAATCCTAAAACTGAAATTTTAACACACACGTAAAGTAGGTCGTACGTAGTGTAAAAAATAATACGAAAGGAGTGCCAGTAGAAAGTGTTATTCAAAACAAAGTAAATATAGCTGCTAGCAACTCAACTCGGGCTTCCTATCCGAATTGTTTTATACCAAACTAATTTTTAACGGTGTAAGTGACGAAAAAGAAAAAAGTCTATAAAACAAGAATTTCATTTATTAACGTGTGTTTACTGTTTGTGTACAAGAGGAAGAGTGAACAAAACAACGTTAACGCTCAGAAATTAATGAATGAGTAGTAGAGTAGAGTGAGAGTGAATAATTAGAGGAAGTTAATTTTTACAAAATTTACCAAAAATATTTGCATTTTATTTCTTAGTCAAAAATGGTGCATCCAGTGACTGTGGTGTTTTGTTGGTGTGGGTGAGGGTGCTCTCTGTGCTGCTGGGTGCACACACGCACAGACAGAGGGCACCATAGTCAGTCCAGTCAGTAGTAGTAGTACTTTTACTTCAGGGCAGGCAGGCAGGAGCATAAAATGTTTTTCACCTGAGATTTACAACATTTGCACAATCATCTAAAAGAACAAACATAATAATCAGATTTAAATTTTATTTTCAGTTTAGATGTACGTGCCTTTTTCTGTGAGTTTTGGTTACCTGAAGTGAAATAAATCCTGATTAAATTTTCAAATTGCCTTTACCCTACTGAATCAAAGGTTTCAAAAAGTCTGTAGAATGGAACTGAACTGAGCTGTGAACTGCTGCCACTGCAACAGTATAGTCCGGGAAAAATGGCGGTTTCCTGGCCCCCCCCCCCCAGAGTACTCATCTTCAGTGGGTCCAGAGTGTAGATTAGGGTCACCTGGACACGTTTCTGCTTGTTAA
>JAYKTE010008594.1:0-16033 GCA_036873565.1 Xipholeptos notoides
AAGGTAAAACCAAACTCTGGGAGGTTTGGCCATTGGTTACTGTCAGTTTCACGCTTGCACGATCATCAGACCAATGTATATATATATATGTGTGTGTGTGTGTGTGTGTGTGTGTGTGTGTGTGTGTATTGGTTTATATTTAGCATATCTCCAGAAAACCAGATCACTTCTGGTTCCAAGATTTCTTGTTAAGATATGCATATAAATCCATTATATTTCCACTTTTGCTTTAAATTTCTTCAAAAGAACTATTCTGAAAATGAATATTGAAAGAAAATCAAAAAAGAATTTAACACTTTGAGAGTTATTACATTTTTTTTTTTCATTTGCAATAATTCTTCTTTTTCCTTTTTGTTTCTTCATTCACATTTTAAAATAAATCCAATATGAATTAAATGAATTGCCAAAAGAAAAAGTAAATACTTTTCAAACATAAAGTGCCTCCCTTTTTCAAATAAGCTTCTTTTTCTTTTTTATCAGAATAATTTTTTTCTCAATAGTGATGAATGATAGATTTTCTCCATGTAAAAGAAAAGACAAAAAAAAAGAACATAAAATCCAAGTGTACAAAAATGAATATCCTCACATATTGTAACTCTTGTGCAACTGTTCTATCTATAAAAGCTCTTTGTGGAAAGCTAAACAAGTCTTAATATTTTAAAGAATATAATTAATATCGTCTCCTATTTTTTATTTCACAGTGTTTTACTTTCATCCTGTTAATGGATTTCAAAATAGTCACTGAAATATAAATTTCTTTCCTATATTTCCTATATGACAACATTTTTTACCTCTATTTTCATATTGAATTAGATATTTAAATGCAGCTGCTAATTTGACATTTACTAAATGAAAAGGATGAAGAGTTAAAATGAATTTTTCAAGGATAAAAGTTTTCAAGTTCGTTTTCCTGATATCTATCCGTGGACTGTGTAGGGCAGCTATTTTTTGTTTTAGACAAAAGTGATTCTAATTTTGGAATATTATAAAAAGTAAAAAAAAACTTTTATAATGAAAAGAAAAGAAAAGAAAATATTAAGAGAAAGAAATAAATTCAGCCCAACTGCGAATATCAGTTGGTAATACAGCCCAAAGAAAATTTTGTTTTAGCAGCTGTAATTCCAGGAAAACAGTACCAATAATAATTGCAATAATAATAATAGTAGTAGTCCAAATTCATGTGAGGAAAAGGTAATATCCATTCTACAGAGAAGTCTAGCAATAACTGGATATTTTGGTTCAGTGAAAGGGATTATATAATACAGTTATATCCATTATCCTCTCTGATTGATCAATCTTCAACATCTGTAGGTATAAATGGAATGGCTGAATTCTTAATGGTCATACCCTACACCCAGTAGACCAGAAATTTTGTAAGGCTATCTCAAGATATATGTATATCTGTGTATCTATCTATCTTGCTATTTGTTTATTTTTCTTATGTATACACGGGTGTATCAAAAATTCTACACACTTTGGCCATAGCATATCATTAGTGTAAAGCACAGATAATTTTCAACTCAGTCTCGTGTGTGCATGTGTATATAGATACACAGATGGATAGAATGAGAGATATAGATAGCTACAGAGATAGATAGTCATATATGTACTTACATAAACTTAGAAGATTTAGTCAGATAGATAAATATAGAAATAACTATATAACTATTATGAATAGATATGTAATTTACTGTTATAGAGACAATGATTGACTGAAACATAGGTAGATAGAGATTTTGCTATAATAGATTGAAAAAATGATAGAGATGGGAATGAAAGTTTGCTGTAAAAGATAGATGTAATTGATAGACTAACAGACAAATAATTTTCTATGAGAGATAGATAGATATATAGATAGATAAAGAATTAGCTGTAATAGATAGATAAAGAATTTGCTGGCTGTAATAGTTAGATAGAAGATAGTAAATGTGTTGTAGTAGATAGGTATATAGATAAATAAATAAAAATTTGTGGTAAGAAAGAGGTAGATAGATAGAAAATTTACTTTGATAAATAGATAAAAAAATCCTGTGATAGTCAGCTAGCTAGATAGAAAATTTGCTGTGATAGATAGATAGATTGGTAGAAAATTTGCTGTGATAGTCAGCTAGATAGAAAATTTGCTGTAATAGAAGCTAGAAAATGTACTATGACAGATAGAATTTGTGGCAAAATAAATGAATGTATTTGAACTAGATTTTGTATGCTCAATATAATTTTCAAAGCTTTTGTTTCCCCATCTTTTCATATCAATAATTTCAATTATATCATTTCGATTCTTTTTATTTTCTTTCCTATTCATATTCATGCATAAATAATGGGCATTTAGCGCTAATTAGCAAATTATTTATTAAAGACTTAAAAAGAAACCTACATTTTCCAATCAGCTTAAATTTATTTGTAAAATTATCAAACGGCAGCTTTTATAATGATGATGGAACACTATAATGACGTTGATTATCAGAAAATGAATATTCCTAACTAGTTTAGGTGATAATTCAGTTTTAGAAATTGATTTATTTACAAACTAGACAATAGCACAAAAAAATGTACTACACACACTATTTAAGTTAAAATATTTGTGTTGATTGAATATTAGATTAGTTTGGATTGGTTACTTCTTTGCTAAGGAAAATATTTTGATGTTAACAATAGGAGTTTATGCCCTTATTTAATCTTAGTTAGGAATTTGTGCTATTGAGGTGGATTTTAGGATTATTTTTTTAAGATACTTAGTAAAGGATTGATGGTTTAACTAGAATGAAGACTAATTTTGCCTTTCTACTGGAAAAGGACAAGGGAGTTAAAAAAAACAGTTTGGTTAATTGGTAATTACAGCTAAGATGCATTGCATCATATATCTGAAAAAAAATGAAAACATGAAATAGAAGAAATGTATTATCAAATATCCAGCATGTTTGTGTCAGTTATTAGCAAACCTATGACTGTTCCTTGAAAAAAATGAAAAAAAGTCCAACAAAATAACAAGTATGTTTGTGTTATTGCTGGCCCTGCAACCATGTCCTGGGCAAAGAGAAAATAAAATGAAAAAAGGAAAGGAAGGAAATATTTAACAAAACAATCTGTTTGGTTTTGTTAGTTATCATGCTGTGCTTGAGACTGAGCTCCAAGCAGAATTTTGAAGCATTTTGTTTTTATGTTGGGATGCCCAACTGCACGACCTGCCAAATTAAAATACAACTCATTTGTGAGTCCCATAGATGGCTAAAGAAACAACACAAGCGGGATTCAGTACATATTGCCAACTCAAGGAAAAAATAGAAAAATAAGCTGAGATAACAACTAAGTGCTTCCATGTTACTTGTGACAAAAGGCAATCATTTTATCTGCAATTTAATTATTTTTTTGGGTTTTTTTTAATGACATATAACACTCTACTATCATTTAATGCCTAGAACCACTAGCTCAAACAATAGTAGTAACATTATTTAATATATAATTTGTGTAATGTGGTTCCAAAAAGTAGAGATCTAAAAATGAATATAATTGGCAGATTGGAATTTGAAATTGTTTTTCAACCACTTGAAATTCTTTCTCTTCATTGTACACCTATCGCTAGTATTTCTGATAAGATGTTTACTTAACAATAAATTTAATGTACACTATAGAATTTCATTTATAATCCCCCAGCAATTTTTTTTCTTTCTTTCTTTTTCTTTTGTTTTACGGTCTATCATCTTCGGTTATTTAATGCTGAATGGAATTTTTTTTTACAAAATTTTTTTTCATGATTTTGGGAATTTCTTTATTTCTTTATTCTGTATTTTTAATGTTGATTATAAAAATAACTTTTGTTTTTTATCTATTTCTTATATTATAATTGAAATTTTATTTTGACAATATCATTTTTGTCAAAAACAAGATAACTCATCTTCCAATATTTCCTGTAGAATGTTTAGTCATTGTCATCCTCTAGGCTTGACATTTGGGGTAATTTGAAATGGAAAAAAAAAGAAAACAAATGATGTTTTTTTTACTCAGAAGTGATGTATCAATGCTGTTTGCAATGATTAATTGTTGAAAGAGACTCCACGACTTGACATATGGGTGTTTATATACACTTTTTTCTTGCTGGGAAGGACCGTGAATTGAGATATAAACTTGTCAGTGCCTACTTCTAAGACTTATTTTGTTATGAAGATTAGTACTAGAATATCTTAGTATGAAAATCATTTTTAAACTAAAATCAATTTGATGGTACATTGACCAAAATACTATGGTAAGTGCTAAACATCTTGTGGAAAGAACCCCTCTCCCCACTTCATCCCTAAAAAAGAAATGAGTGGCTCTATGATAACCTACCAACAATCATCAAATCTGTTAAACAATTCTTTTACAAATCTAATGACTTATTGTGATTTTGAATAAGGACTCAGACTTTTGAATTGCCAAACGCAAGTTCAAATCCCAGTCATTCTATCAAATCTGCATTAAGATTAACACCAATGGAAAAGGTATGAATCTCCACATTCCTTCCACCTATTGAAAAATCAATTATGTTGACTTTAGAACACATATTAAAATGGTTGCTCTCAGCATTAAATGACCAAAAAAGTTGATCTAAACTTATATATAAATGGAACTTTGTGTGTGTTTGTGTATGTGTTTGTGTATGAGTTTGTTGCCTATGGATTCTGAAACAGCTAGGCTGATTTTCATGAAAATTCGTATGCTTGTACTTTATGTATCTGGGAATGTTATTAGATTGGTATTGTTTGAGAATACCCACCCTCGAAAGTATTAAAAATTGAAAAAAATCAGTTTCTAGAAAGAATAATCCAATTTAATCAAAATTCTACACATTCTTAGAGTCTATCATTGAAAGAATTACTCAAAAGTTTCATGGCTACAAACCCCCAAATTACTTTGCTAGCTTTTGCTCTTAACACTTGAAATTTGATATATTCAGTATATCAAGGAATTCAAACTTTTGGAAAAAATTCAATTGCTGGTAAGGGCCAAACACAAAACCCAAGCAAGGCCGGGCAATATTGCTAGTTTGCCACAAAACAAACAAACTAATCCCATGACCATAGACCTTCACTTACTTCCATTATTCTCTATCATTTAGGTTCATAGTCCAAAATCTTATATGGTTGTCTCTTCCTTTGACCAATGGTTGGCTATATTTTTTTAAAAAGCCAGATCATTTACAAGCAAAGAAAATGTAAGACAACACAACCACTGCTAAAAAATATCTAGCTTGTTTAAAAGAGACTTTCTAACTCTAAAAACTATCGAATGGAAGCATCCTCTATGGAGCATGCACAAAGACACGTTTCATTTCCTTTGTATTCAGCCAGATAAAGAAAGATTATCAGATGAGACTATGTTTTGTCTGAAGTCATGATGAGCTTTATCCTATTATCTTATGTTAGATTGGGCTTAGCCTCAGCTACTTATTTACACTTGTTATGCAACACAGCAATCAAACAACCCCCATCTTGAATGTAATATAGTTTTCATAAAAATGATGTTGAAACCCATATTGCAAAAAGATGGATAACTCTGGATAGGCTAACAACATTGTGGAAGTGATCAATATCAGAGATAATTTTTTAGAGCAGAAGAGTATATTGGCTGAAACATTGTGAAGATAAAAATGAAGATGAGAAAAACAGGCCAATAAATTTTTATATTTTGAATTTTACCATCGAAAGATTTTTTTTTCATATTAAAAGTGCTTGAAGTTCATATGGGCTCTGTTCAAAAAGCAGGAGACTTCTACTTGGCCATGGTATTGTGATTAGAACAGTCTACCCTAATAGATTGAATAATGGGTTAAGTTCAAAGTTCTGTGAAAGCTCTGGATTATAAAATAAAGGTTTTCAAGTTGCATCACTAAAAGAAGAAGGCTTAAGGTTTCGTCAGCCAAAACATTTTGAAGATAACAGTAAAGATGAGAACAACAGTCCAAAAACTCCACATAGAGAACTTAGCAATATACCACCATGGATTTTATTCTGCGGCCTGACAGTAGTGACATTAAAGGACCAAGAAGTATATATTGTCACCAACATGCTGAAGAAAGATTTAGGTTGCCTTGGGCAAATTTTACCTGGTTAATGGAATAGGGCGATGAAGGGGGAGGAGTAGGTGATGATAGTATGACAGTGGCAGTAGTAATTATGATTTTAGTAGTGGTGATGATGGTAGTGGTAGCAGTGATAGTGCAAGTGATGATGGTGATAATGATGGAAGAGGCACTATTTTTTGCTTCTGACATTTCTAAAAACAAAGCTGTATAATTGATAATATTCTTTTTGGTATTTTATTTAGTTATTTATTTTTTACTACTTTTTCATGTGAAAAAAGAAAGGTGTTGTTTATTATTTTTATTTTTTACATGAAAATGAACTAAAAATAGAAATAATAAAAAGTCGCCTTTTTTTCTAGGAGATTTGTTTTCAAATTTGAATTTCTATGAAAGTCTATCAGTGCAGAAAAGGAGTCTACTGTAAATATAACAGACTAAAAGAGATCAACTGGATAGATGTAAATGAAGCATTAAATTCAGGGTTTTATATTGTGTGTTGTTTTTTATTTTTCTATTCCTGATTTTTCATACATTACACAAAAATAGAATTACAATAAATCTGATAGGAAATTCGAATTAGCAATTTTTTGGCTATTTATTTTTTCCTATTTCCTTTTTCCATTTTTTTTTCATTTTTTTCCTCTTTTTACTCCTTTTACTTTTTTTTCTTTTCTTTTTTTCATTTAAAAAATTATTTTTTCTTTTTTTTCCCATTTTTTCTTTTCTTCATTTTTTTTTTTCAATTTTTCTCTTTTTCTCTTTTTACTCCTTTCCCTCGTTTTTTCATTTTTTTTCTATTTTTTTCTCTTGGTTTTGCTTTTTTTCCTATTTTCTTTTTTCGTATTTTTATTTTCTTTTATGTTTTTTTTTCATTTTTTTCTTCTTATTTCCTTTCTATCTTTTGTATTTTCTTTTTGCCTTGTTTTCTTTCCTGTTTTCTTTTTCTTTTTGCTCATCTTTCTTTTTCCTTTCATTCTTTTTTAGCTTCTATTTATATTTCTTTCCTTTTCTTTCTTTTTATTCTTCTATTTTTCTTTTTTTTCTCTTTATTTTTTTTAATATTTTTTCTTTCCTTTTCTTTCTTCTCTCTTTCTTTTTTCTCTTTTTCTTTTTTCTCTTTCTTTCCTTATCTCTTTATTCTCTTTTACATTTTCTTATCTTTTCCTTTATTCTCTTTCCTTCCTTTTCTCTCTTTCCTTTTCTCTTTTTTCTTCTCTTTTCTTTTTTCTCTTTTTTCTTTTAAAAATAAATGACAAAAATATAAAACTAAACAGGTTTTGAAAACCAAATGGATATTTTTCTATACCAATATATTTTGAGTTCAAAAGCTTCAAATCTAGTTTCTATGTTTGATTTATTTTCTGCTTTATTCATTTCCTAATTCATAGGATAAAAATTATTATAATGATAATGATGTTTCTTATAATAGTGATGGTGATAATTTCTAACAATGATGATAATAGTATATTATTAATACTCTATTTCACTAGATATATAAGGTCTTCATATTAATTCATGAATTCACTTTTTATTCTAATATAGAATATTATGGTATTCAATAATAATAATAATAATATTAATGGACTACTGGAGGAAACGTATTGGTCACTCAGCCTTCAGGAATCACCACCACACATTGGCAGAGTAAGAACTGTACTAGATGCAGAAAGGTGAAAATCCAAGATGTGTCACTATACAGTTTTTGACTGGAAAGGAGCAAAGCCAACTGGAGCTCACAGGAATATTATTGTCACTCTGACTCCAGTGAAGACCACTTGTTACAAGATGTGCAAGCACTTAGTAATCGGTATGTGATCTCATAATAATGATACTAATAATGATACCATTTTCAGCTAATAAATTACATCTGAATAGCTATCAGTTCTTCTTTGAATTTATAAAAGAATAATAATAATAATAATAATAATAATATGTTCCATAACTATGGAAGACCTTTCAGGAGTTTCTTGAATAGATTTATCATTATGAGGCTTGAGTAATTGATAATAACAGTTATAATAATGATAGCATTATAACTTTTGCCTAGTATTTTAGTTCTGAAGACCTATCGGCTGTTTCTTGGTTTTCATCCTATGACTTTGTGAATAAATTCCTTTTGATAACTTTAGTTCATTTCAATTCATTCCATTCTGTTTTTCTATTGAATATTTGTAACCCTTCCACAATTTGTTATAGTTTAAAAGAATTTAATGATAGTCCTCACCACTGATGACGCCAGTTTATCCTATGAAATGAGAACAATTTTGTCTTACATTTCTTTTACAAAAATTCTTTTGAAAATTTCAATTCATTTTCCTACAGAATATTTCTTTTGGATAATACCTAATCAATCAAAATTTGGTGAATAATCCCTTCATTTGAATCATGTCCCCACGCACTGAACAATGTAAAGGGAAAGTTCTTTCTCCGCCTTTTCCTGACTGCATTTATATCTAAATTTTATTGGTTTGAGTTGAATAAAATTTAATGGAAATCAAAGTCTTATTTTGTTGTTGTGGTTGTTGTTCGTTAATCTAGTCATGATTGCTAATTGATAAAATAATGATTCAACTAAATGGTCTAAACTTCAGTGATACTGATTTAATGCCAATATTTTCTCTATAATTACCTACATATTATCACTAAGTTTTTTTTACTGTAAAATTCAGTATAATTTATTGCTATGAGAATGCCTTAGAATTTATCATTTCAAAGACACATTAGGATTTATTATAAAAACTATATTAGAATTAATCATTAAAAAAACATTCAAATTTTTTATTATAAAAATACATTAGAATGTATCATTATAAAAACACATTAGAATGTATCATTATAAGACTACAGTAGATTTTATAAAAATTCATTATAGTTTGTAATTATAAAAATACATTTTATCATTTAGAATGCATTACTAATTAAATTTATTGCCAGTTGAACAAATTAAAATTCATTGCTATAAAAATGTATTGGACTTGATTGTTATAAAAGGCATTAGAATTTTCTTTTCCTTTAAACCACTGACATCTGTTGAGGCTGCACTTTTCAGATATTCTCGGTGGAAGGACCAAAGCTTACCTGACATCTAGAATAAATAGGATACCAATTGTCTCTTAGAAAAATCGTCAATATACACTTGGAACCTTAAAAAACAAAATGCTGATGTCCTTAGCTGAAGTCCCTAAGTAAATTGGCATGCTAGAAAAAGACATGTACAGATGTAATGGGAGTTAAATTTCATGAATTACACAAGTGTTAGGGATGTAATATAACCAATCCGATTTTGATCCAAAAGAAGAAAAGGCCATTGAAAAATATATAACCTTGAGCCCCCTTTGTGTGCAGCTCAAATCTCTTTGGCTCTCTCTTGCTTAACCCTTCGATTCAAATGGCTTATAAGAAAACACAAAAAAGCAAACTAAAATTTCATATGTAAAAATTTGTTGCCTTTGATAATATTTAACAATTTTACCTAATCTCTTAATATAAGGCCATCTACTACAAATAAAGCATTTGTTTGAGCATGCTCCATAAAGATAGCCTTTCTTCAGGAATGTATTGATCAAAACTAGTACCAAAAAAATTAGCCAGTCATAGGTTTTTTATCATAATGGGTGCATGTTATATAGGGTGCTCAATAGGAGTACCAGGAATAGCTAGACTGGAACTGGAATAGAATATTGGTTGGTTAAAAGTTTATACCCCAAGTATATATAACAAGAACTTGATAACAAAAACAATGGAAAAAAGACAAAGAAAAACAAATATAGGAGGAAAAACACATCACCATCATCATAAACAACAACAAATAGCGATAATGGATGCCAAATTTGCTTGTGGACATCAAATGATTAGCAGATGAGATGTCTGATGCCAATTTGATTTCAAATGTAATTTGGCTCACCTGCTCCTCTGGTCTGAATTAATTTCAAACAAAGTAATATCTTAATATCAACCAGAAAAACTGTTGAATGTTTGATTTTAGAAATGCATACATTGAAAGAACCACTTTTTGAATATTAAGATCTAATTATATTTTCATTTTCATTATTTGCCTTTTTCTTCGATTTTTAAAATCATAACAAAAGGTATAGGATTTTGTGGTTATTCCTGAACAATAAGAACAAGTCTGCCATTTTCCTATGTTGACCAGATCTAAAACTCATCAACTGTCAATCATTTTGCCTTTATTTGCAACCATGAAACAATTAATAATTCAAGGGCTGTTACCATGTTTGTATTCCTTACTTTATACTCAAGTGCAACAATCTGCGACAAAAGTCTCAAAGTGACAGGTTCTCTTGCAGAGCTAGCAAAACCGGGCCGGGTGTAGATGTTCCACCTGAGGTGACTTAACTGGAAGGAGTTGGTAACAAATGTGGACTTTAGAAAATGTGGCAAGCGTGGGGATGCTGCTAACCGATTGCCAAATTCATTGGACAGGTCATGTCATTCGCATGGACAACATCAGACTCCTTAAAGCTGTCTTTTATGGAAAATTGAAAGATGGAAGGAAAAGGCTTTGAAGACAAAGACTGCGATACAAGGACTGCATTGAACATCACTTGTCATCTGATAGATATTTTCCAGCATCCTGATAGGACAAAGCAAAAAAACGTCTGGTCTTAAAGTGTTGTGTAAATGGGGCTACAGTGGTAGTTGACCAATGTCTGAAAAAATAATCAGCTGAACTAAGCTGCTACCAAATACTCAGACCTGCTTCTGGCTGTAAGGGAGTTACCCAGTTTTAATTTCTCTCCTAACACTGTGAAAGGCCCTGTGCTGTCCGCATAGGAGTGGTCTCCCACAAGAAGAATTGTCATGGTCAAACTCAAAATGAGAGACAGCCAAAGGAAGGAAGAGTGAATCATTAATTTTCCTAGGTTAACCAGATCTTTAGGTGAGCAACCATCAATCATTTTGATAAGTGTAAATTCCTGTTGTTTCAAAAAATCAAATTGTGTTTAAAAATATTGTAATTTTCTAGATCCCTTTTATCTATTTGATGTATAGTACAGTTTTAGAGAATCAGATAAAACAGTAACAAGGTTGTGGATCTTGTACCTTTATTTTATAGAATCCTTATGTTTCCTGTAAGAATTTGTTCATCAGTTCTTGAAGAGCTAGAGATCTATGGTTCTCATTTTGCAGAGTTTCTGTTGGAAAATCTACAATGGAAAAATTTAAAAATGTCATTGTAGTTATATTACATTGTATTTAAGATTTCATCATTGTACCAGTATTATTTTCCTTATTATTATTACTATTGAAATTTTTCATCTTCAGTAGTTTCATTCAACTGTAGTCAATTTTCTTTTTGTAAAAAAATAAATTTTATTGAACAAGATAACAAAAAAACAAATATTGTTCACTTATAGAAAAACATAAATGAAAATAAATATGTGGGCCATAAGATTACTTATTTATATATGTATAAGAAATTTGTAATTTTCTTGAAGCTTTGTATATATTTGATGCATAAGTTAGTTTTAGACATTAGCATAATTCAGAAAAAAAGAAGCCAACCGGGTCATTGATCCTTTAGCCCTATTTCATTTCACAGACACACACACACACACATGTATATAAATTTTGCATATTTATATCATAGTCAGCATTTATGAATTACAATCAAACTTTTGTTGTGGCAGAAGCCCCAAATGACATATAGCCCTGGACATTCATCTAGTAATCATCAGTCTAACAAAGCTAAAACTACTGTAAAATGGGTTTTCTAGCATATATGTGATACAAATGTAGATTTTATGTTTGTTACTATTAAAAATCTTGTTCAACAAAAAAATTGGTTTTAAATATCCTACAAAGAACATAATATATAAATAAATAAACAGAGAAACCTAATTAGAATTGTCTACTGTTAAAACAATTCATCTATTACAAAAATATTGTTAGATTGTGTCTAGTATTATCAAACTTAGCTAGTATTTAGGAAAGCAGGCTACATTCATGATATTTTATGTCATTAAGATGTTCTATAACAAAATAAAATTAGAATGTTTGATAATAAATGCTTATAGGGATTGAAGTAATCTACTGTTTTATTCGTTCAGACACTCTGTGTGTTCTTTTAGTACTATTTGTATTCAGGCTCTTGTGTGTGTATGTGTGTTTTTTTTTAGTACTATCTGTATTCAGGCTCTTGTGTGTGTAGGGGGGTTCATTTAGTACTATCTATTTAGTCTCTCGTGTGTGTTTGTGTGTTTAGTACTGTCTGTATTCAGGCTCCTGTCTGTGGGTATGTATGGATTCTTTTAGTACTATTTGTATTCAAACTCTTGTGTGCATGTTTGTGTGTGTGCGTGTGTGTGTGTGTTTAGAACTATTTGTATTCAGGCTCTTTGTGTGTATCTATCTGTGTATGTGTGTCTGTGTGTTCTTTTAGTACTATTTGTATGTTGTTACATACATTCTTTGACTTGCTTGAAGCCAGGTGTGTTCTTGGAGTAGAAGTTGGTTTTGGAAAGTTAAAGCACAGAAACATGCACAGTTCAATCAAGTATCTGTAAGTTTGTGCACACTAGATCTATACAAAGATCAAATGACCTGCAGTCACTCAAATTTTGTGGTAGGGGTGAGCATTGAGGATTTTATACTTATTTACAATTGTTTAGTATAATGAATTTGTTCCCACATCAAAAGAATCGGCAAAATAAAAAGGAAAACTGGCAAAACTAAATACTGTAGTGAATCTAAGAATCTTCTGTTCCTGTCATCAAAGTGGGTAATGGTTTTAAACTAAAGAAACAAATTTCACCCACCCCCACTGGGCAATCACGACATAAGAAACACATCTTCCTCTACTGGATGACGTTCATGAAATTCTTTTTTCTTTTCCTGCACTGCTTTGAATATCTATTTATATTTGTTTGCAATTCTATTATTTTCTTTATTAAATCTTTTATCAAGTGTACATTAAGTAACATTTTTAATGGGTTTCAGTGTAGGCATATTTCTTAATTTATACCAACCCCAGAAAAGTGATCTGCCACTAACAAGCTATTTTCTCCTTCTTTTATTTTACTGATTCAATAGGTAACGGTAAAATTACTTGTAAAATAAAAAAATCTTCATATTGAAAGTTAGCAAATAGGTAAATACCAACTATATTAGTAATGGACTATTGTTAGAATTCCTGTGAATCATAACCTCAATACATTATTACTAAAAAGTAAAGATATATGATATATATGTAGGTGCCCTAATACTGAGTTCATCTCATTCTTGTCTCTATATTTTTTATACTACCTCTATGCAAAAATTTGATTTTAAGAAATTTTCATTCATTATTCTTTTTTTCAATTTTTATACTAGTTCAAGTAATGCAAGAATTTGTTTTTAGCATTACACAGCACAAAAAGATGAAGTTATACTGACTTTGGATACAAATGAGTTGTCATAAAGATGCTACTTGTCCTACATATGTCTCAACAATGTTGTTGTTTACAAATGGACAATAGTTTACAATACCTCTGAGTTAAATTTGTTATGTAGAAGCAAACCAAGTTGATAGTAAACACTTAACTATAAAGAGTCCCATCCCAGAATGAAATACCACCTGTTCACAGAATTCAACTTCAGCATGGTTTTAGCTTTTGAGTTACAGTATTTGAAGAAGAAAAGAGAGAAAATGAATGATTCTCTTAAACCGGTGCCAGTAATAAGAAGGTTGCTGGGGTTTTTTAAGCCCATTATTTCTGAAAAACATTTTTTTCCAGACAGATAAAACCCTGAATTTTATCAAATTAAAAGCAGAATAATATAATACTTTTTCTATAATTTTTAATAAAATTCAAGATTTAAATTTTTTTCCAAAAACGTGTTTTTTGCCTGACATAAAAAAAATGTAAATACTTTTTTAAAAGGTTTTTTAATCAATTAAACAACTTTTTTTAACGTCTAAATAAGATTTAGGATGGTTTGCAATAAGAATTTTCTAAAATTTTAGAATATAATTATCATTATCTAAATTTCAAATAATTTCATTTCTTAATCAAGAGCCAGAAATTTCCCCCCAACAAATACATTAAAAATAAGCAGACGCCATCTTGGAATGTAAAGACTTTAAAGTGTGGAAGCCTAAACATGTCAAAATATTTAGAATTTTTAAATTTTAATGTAACCGAACAGGCAAAGGAAGATAACTGTTAGTAGGTTGTTTTTTTTTTGGCCACCATACATTATGATATCTCATGTAAATAAGAATTGTAGAAACAATTAAATGTAATTTTTTACTCCTGAAGTGGTATTTTTGAAAAATAAATTTTATTATCGATTCTTCCACACATTTTCTATTCAATGGATCATTGAAAAGTTTGCTGTTTTTAAAAGAAATTTTAAAATTTATTTTTAAAGACATAAAGTATGCCTCTTTTTAGTACTTTTCATAAAAATGAAAATAATTTTTTTTAATGCTAATCTGAAAGATAAAAATTTTAATAACATATTCAATGAATTTAATACTTCAAAACATAATAGATAAAAAATTAAATGTTCAAATTTCGGATTTCAATCTGCAATTTTGAAGACCTCAAGTTGTTTTTTTGGGTTTTTTTTCTACAACATCCTCCTCTTAAACAGAAATTATGTACTCAGAGGTGATTTTTTTTTTAAAGTATAGGACTAGGTACAAATGAAGAAGGAGCAGGTATGTAACCAAAAAAATATACATATATCAATTATAGAAAGTTCATTCATCACTTAATAATTGGTGAAAATTTTATATTGATTAGATAATTATGTGATTTTTGGTAGATTTTTAAAGAGAGACTCAATTAAGAAAAGGTAAAATCTACCATAAGTTTGCTGGTCACTATCCTAAACATAATAAATTTCATCTGTCCTTATATACAAAGCACTGTTGAAATTTATGATACTAGCTCTATGTACCTAGTTTTTTTATTGATAGACATTTGCTAAGAAAAATCAGGTATATAGACCTTGTATCACAAATTACAATTGTGTTTTGTATAAATACCGACTAACCAGAAGTTTGTGTACTTCATATAAAGATTTTTTGACATTTCTAGAATACGAAGTGACCTTTTATTCCCCAGAACTTATTTTTCTGCATAGTCATCACCATTCTCAATGCATTTTTGCCAGCGATAAATGAGGCGGTCCATTTTTAGATCAGGAGCGGCTTTATTACTCACATCTCTATTGCCACTGTGAAATCAAACTGCTTAAGCTTTGCATACATTAAACAGGCTGGATATTGACCAGTTCAATTTTTTCTGCATGGAGAAATCCAATGATGCATCTCTGCTTCTGAAGCACGTCAATGACAGGAGTAGCTTTCTTAGAGTCTCACTCTGTCAATATTTGCAACAGATAGATTAAACTTTCAGGTCATGAATGCATAAGTTCAGTCATCATAAAAATGCAATTTGCAATCCCTTCTAATCCATTCAGGCATAATAAAAAAGGCATCACATTTGGAACAACCCTCATAGTCTATCATCCATTAAGATATTTTTAGAATTATAAAACCTCCAAATAATTTTTCTCTCTGCAATGTCTGCTATTTGAAATCATTGAAGCAACATTTTTGAATAACAGACATTTTATTCATAACTTGCCGTTATGCAGAAAAAACAGCTTCCGGATTTATTCATAAATACAATAAACATATTAAGAGTTTTGTAACATTTAAACATGGTAAAACGGAAAAAATAATACCATGTGTTAGGATAAAAAACATCATTTTCATATTACAATTAGTGTTAGACATAAGCAAATATTTTGAATTTGTTTCCCAGTGTGTGTGTGTGTGTGTGTGTGTGTTGTGTCTTTGTAAATGTTTAGTGGATGATTCATGTTTAATATGTATTCAATAGAGAGACAGTATCTCAACATCATGGTTAGCGTGGATAACAAGCTTGAACTGTCCATTTAGTTTAACAAATATATATATATATATATATATATATATATATATATATAAACAAAGGTTGC
>JAYKTE010008705.1:0-16033 GCA_036873565.1 Xipholeptos notoides
TAACTATCTTGATTATCGATATTTGATAATTATCGGGGGTATTATGATACGAAACATAGCCTATACCACTCCCAGATAAATGTATTAACATTGTGTAAAATTTCAAGAAAATCTGTTTCAGAGCCATTTCAGAGTCTATAGGGAACAAACTCACACACACACATACAAAGTTCCATTTATATAATAGTAGAGAAGAGATCTAACAGATGAAATAAAACATTGTTTATTCAATCTCTCATTATTATGTCATATTTTATTTTTGAATATATTATTTTTTCATATTTAGTGTTTCATTTTTAGTTTATCAATTAATTAATCATTCAAATTATTAATTTGTATATCAATTTTTTTCTTTCTTATTTATCTTTTTATCTGTTCATTTCTACCTCAACAAGTATATATGTAACATTTCTTTTCTACAATGATAGTTTTCCTACTGTTAATATGATTTTTCAAGATTTTCCTATTTTAAGTGTGTAACTTAATCTTAAAAATATGTGTTTCTATCACAAAAGCCTTGCATTTAGACATCATATTGTCAGGAATTCAAGCTTCACTGACTACAATACAACCATAATGTTCTTCAACTTATATTTAGCACCCATTCATTAAATAACCAAATTGGATTTATGTAACATAAGCCATATGAGGAATATTAATGTGAACATTTGAGAATTTTCAAACTTTCACCAAATATTTATCCCTCTTAACAACGAGTGCAAAGTATCTGGTTTGCTCATAAACATTGTTTAAACTTAAACCTTCTAATATTGGTAACCTGTTTTCTGGTCTAAGTGAAATAGCATTCTTTCAATTCTTCAAACTAGCAACTAGATCGTAATAACATCTCTGAATCTGATTTTATAACAAATATACACTTTCGTTTTATACAGTTTTAAGATGGAGATTTAATCTTGACTAAAGGCCAAAAAAAAAAAGGAAGAAAAATGATGATCCATAGTGGAGAAACATACCCAGTCATTTCTTATTCAGTGAGAGGAAGCTATCCTTCGATTAAAAGTTATATGAAGGCTCCAGATTTTGTCACAATGGCACCAAAATTTAATACAAAAGTCTTTATTCTACAAAAAATCCATATGGGGTACTCAAGGGCATATACACTTAAAGTTCTGCACAGAATAATAGAAATTAGAATGAGAGTTTAAAAACTTGAAATAATTAAAATCACGAAACTTCCTCTCAATAGTTTCAACGTAAGCGAGGGTTGTTCCAAAAGTAATGCCTCCAATTTTTTTTATTTTGTTCGAATAGATCAGAGGGTATTGCAAATTGCATTGTTATGAGGACTGAAATTATGCATTCATAACCCGAATGTTTCAGCCGTCTGTTATCAGATAATTCAGATATTAACATTGTGAGGCTCTAAAGAAAGCAAACCCTGTCATGGATATGTGTTAGAAGCAAAGATGCATCATTGAATTCCTCCATGCAGTAAAGAAAAAGTTAATCCAATAAAAAATAAAACTATTGCTACTGTAAAACTTTTAAATTAAGCGAAGACAAAAATTATAAATTAATCATATATTGTAATAGATAATTAGTCATAGCATGGCCATCCCATAAAAAATGATGCATAAAAATGGAAATAATAATAAGATAAATAATGAAATATGGTTAATACAAATAATAACATTTGAACTGCCTAAAATTATAAATTAAAAATAGATAAAATAATGTATCTCATAATGCATGGACATGATACATACAAAATTTTTTTTTTAAATAAACAAATAAATACACATTATTGGTCATTAAGAAAGATATGAAAAGGTTTCCAGCTTGTCAGTTCATGAATTTTGAATTGAATAATTTTAAATAGATTATATTTATTATATTATGAAAAAAATCAATTCAGCATTCATAACTTAATCTGTCTGTTTACTACTTTTGAAGGCAATCTAAGGGCCTGGGTTCGATTCCTAAGACTAAACATTTTCGGTTTTAATCTTCTGAGCATGATACGATACATAAAAATAGAAATAAATAAATTAACAAATACACATTTGTCATTATTATAAGAGAGATTAATACAGCTTTGGTTGTAACTGATTTCTTGCTAATTAAATGCTTTCTTTTTTTTCATCATCAGCAAGGAGGACTAAAAATATTTCCTTGTCTACATTTTTTCTTTTGTTTATAGCCAGGAGTGACTAATCTTTTTTATCTGAAAGAGAAGGGAAAATAAAAAGTCTTGTAAAATAAGTATGTGAAATAATGACTGAAATAAATAAAATGATTTAACTGGTTTCTGTTTTCGGTTATGTAGGAGTTATTTCCCTTGGCCTGCATTCAAGGGACACGTGAGTTGGGCACGTGTATCAACAGCAAATAGAGTCGCGTTGCACTACAGCACAGCACAGCACACCCCCTCGTCATACGCCATCCCACTTAAACTCTGATTCTACAACCAGCACTCTACAAATCCACTCATTTTTTTTCTTTAATTTTTAACACCTCAGTCACACTCCTTACCATTATTTACAACTTATATTATGAATAGTTTATGTTGATGCGGCCAACTACTGACTGCTTTCTTCATGGCACACATTACATTGGTGGTGGTGGTGGTATGGTGCAGCACTGCAACAGTGCACAGTGGCAACGCATACAGATGAAACAGTAAAAAGATGGAAGCTGAGTATATTTTACAGAGAATCAGTACTATCAGTAGAGGATTTTTGTAAGTTCCGGCTAAAAGCTAATAAATAATTATGTACTTTGGACAGAGTTCTTGCTACTAAAAATTTCTTTGTTTAGCAACATTCTAACTCACTTTTTATTTTTCTAGGCTATGTTTTGGTTTTGTGGTAGAAATATTTTGATTAAATTAATTTTTTTACCAATCTTTTTTTTTTGATAAATTTATGGAGGAATAAAAGAATCTAAAACTTAGTTTCTTTATTTTCAATCGCAAGCATCACATTCCACAGAAGAATTTTTGAAAAAGAATTGTTTTGTTCATTATAACTATCTTCCAGACAATCTAAGACATAGCTAAAAAAAATAATAAAGTATCCTTTCATATCCAAGATATTTTAGTTTAACTTTAAGCATTTGGACTAGAGTTGATACTCAGACTCATCAATTATAATTTTAAATTCCAAGTCATTTACTGCTTTGCTTTGGAATAGTTCTCTTCTATTTATGTTAATAGTAACTGTCATGACATACGAGGATCATTCCAAAAGTAATGCGACCTATTTTTAAAAGTTATTTTTTAAAAGTTGAAGAGCTACAATGAAAAGTGGTACCATTAAAACTAGCAACATTTTGTGCTTCAGAATTTATTTCTCTACATAGTCACCACCATTTTCATTGCATTTTTGTCAGAGATGAATGAGGCAGTTCATTTTAGCTTCTGGAGCATTGGCTTTGTAAATGTTCAACAAGCATCGGTGGATGTTGATCAGTTCAATTTTTTCTGCATGGAGGAATTGAATGACACATCTCTGCTTCTGATGCACATCCATGACAGGGATTGCTTTCTTACAGTCTCACACCATCAATATCTGCAAAAGAGAGATGGAACTTTCAGGTAATGAATGCATAAGTTCAGTTATCATAACAATGCAATTTCCTCTGATCCATTCCGGCAGAATAAAAAAATAGAAGGCATTATTTTTGGAACAACCCTTGTATTTAGTGCTGACCGGTGAACCTATTTATTTTGTAAGTATAAGATTTGGGAATTAATTTTTTGTTGAAAAATATATTTTTTTATTCTTTATAATATATGGGGTATACAGGAAAAATGGGAATATTTTTATTTGACATAAAACAGCATTCTGGGTCAAATAATTATTTCTAATCAGTAATTTCATGTTGCTGATTATGTGTACCATTATAGCAGCCATTTTAGTTTTACTGGATTAGCATTTAAGAGTGATATACAAGATTATGACTACAATAATATGATTTTGATAACAAACTACTCTTCCTTGGCTTTGATATTTTATCAAATACTAAAATTTCAGAGAAAAAAGATTAGACGAGTGAAACACATGGCAAGGTTTTCATTATACATAAATATAGGTTAAATATTATCTATAAATACTGTTCTTACCATTAACCAACCATTAAAACCCCTAGCTTGTAGTCTTAGTTAATAAGATGTGAACCAAATTGTTACTATGCCACCAAAGGTCATATCTTTTTGCTTGGACTTTTTACATGATAGAACATTTTACAATTAAAAAAAATGTCAAGGTATTTTTAATAGTCTATCTAAATTTGAAATTAGTGAACATAAAGTGATTGATTGACCAATGTAATATTCATATGAAATTCAAATGTTAAAATTGCTAATTTCACTTCAATTCATTTTGGGATTTTTGAATGTCAGTTCTTCGACATAGTATAAAAATTTAAAAAAAAAGTAAAGTTTGAAATTGTGAGAAAATTTGATTTATATTAAACCAGCTCTACACACATCTTTTTGTGTGTGTACATGTGTTTGTGCACACATGTACACCTATCACAATGGATTCTAATTAAACCATTCAAACAGTTAATACTACTCATAATGCATAATTACTAATAATAGCAAAGATCTTTTACTAATTTGCAAGAGTAGTAAAAAGATAGTGACTAAGATGATTTGATCTGATGATTTCTTATGACATCATCACAATGTAGACCAATCAGACATCAAGATATTTTAAGCATCTATATTATTCCTAAGCATTTGAAATTAACATTCAGTATTGAAAGTAATGGTGGCAGCATTCATTTAGTATTAGATCTGCACGAGATTGATTCAGGAAAGTGAGAAAAATGTAAAGAATCTTTTAAATGTTTACACTTATAAATATGTAAAAGGCATATTTGTGGAAGGATATATATTGTTATTTTTTATAAAGATAGGAGTATATATTTTTGTTAAATTCCATATAAAATGACAGATTCATATGTTTAAATTTGAAAGTAAACTTTATTTAAATTTGGTAAAAAGGAAAAGAAAAAAGATATTTCTTGGGTGAGGAAAGTAATAGCAACATAACCGTTATTTTAAACACTTTGTTTTTGTTGATTGATGGGTTAACATCTAGTTGGGAATTTTTATTAATCCCCACATATTACATGCACCAACATAAACATAGTTTTGCATTTTTTTAGTATTCAATAGTCCATATTTATTTTAGTCATTTTCTAAACAATAAACCACATTCCTGGATCTATATAACTAAAATTTATCCCAGAAACACATTTTTAAGCTATACCAATTCATTGTTTATTATTATTATTATTAATAATAAGTCAAAACAAGGCTTTTAAGGATAAATTTCATGCTGTCCAGACTAATAAAAATAATTGAAAAATATATACAATCAACAAGCTTATGTCCAACACAAATAATGTCTCAGATTAAAAATGCTGTAAACAAATGTTACTTGATATTATATATAAAGTTAAAATAACCACTAGAAAAATGGGATTACCTTATATAATTCCATATTTAGGATGCATGGGTGGGGGAATATAGTTCTGTGTGATACCTTCATCTATGATTTTATTTTTGTCTAATTGATAATTTGAAATAAGCTCTTATTAACATTACTATTTTGCATGCTCATTAGAAATTTAAAAAATTGATAAAATAATCCGAATAAATATATAGCATAAAAAATGTAATATTTGAGGGAATTATGATTATGACAAAAATTTCCCTGATATAAATACAACCTTCATAGCCCAGTTGTCACGGTATTAGACCTTTAAGATAAAATAATAAAAGGCAATCTGAGAGGCTTGGGTTTGTTTATTTTAAAGTGGTGATAGGGATATGAGTAATAAGTGCTCCAAACATGAAAATTGACCACCTCATTCATTACTGGCAAAAGTGAACTGAGAATGGTGGAACTACATAGAAAGCTAAATTCTGGAGCACAAAAGTTCACCTGTTTTAATGGTACCACTATCGTCTTAGTAACTCTTCAACTTTTTAAAAATAACTAAGTGGCATTACTTTTTGAACGACCCTCGTAATTACAATTTTTCACTTTGCTTTGTTTTTTTTTGGATAATGAATTTTTCATTAAAAATATGATTTTCATGAACTAAATCTTGTTTGAATAAAACACAAATCAGTATTAATTTTAAAAGGATTTAATTAAAATATGAATAGATCTAATTAAAATTATCCTCTTTGAAAATTAACTAGAATTAGTTTAGTTATTTATGTTTTTTTTTAATAATTATTACATTAAAACAATGGAAAATGATAAAATAACTTGTAATATATTTTCATTGGGATGGTCATTTTTTACAAATCTTTAAGCAAATTGAAGATCAACAATAAAAAAAAAAAAAAATGAACTCAGTTTTCAGGCTCAATAATCATAAATCATTTCTCAAAAATAAAAATAAAAACCCTAAATAATCACTATCCTGTTCAGAATAAAGTTGATTATAAGATTAATTCTGAATACAAAATAAAAAATGGCTTTAAAGATTAATTTTTGTTGTGAACCCCTGAAGCAATTTGGTTCATTTCTGTATGTCTGATAAAGCATTTAATAATGTTTCCCCATAATTGAATTGAAAAACAACTAGAATTAACATTTAATTAAAAAGGGATCAATAGTAAAACACTAAAAGCAAAACATTATGTTCTTAAATAGAACATTTTGTATTGAATTGATTGTTTTATACAACAAACCTGTATGCTAAACAAAATAAAATTCATTTGTCCTATATAAGGGGGATATAATCCAATACAATTGAGGCTGACACCAGTGAATGTTACTTATCAATGGCTCACTGAACTTCCTCATTCTTACAGTGGCCTCAAGTTGTGGCCCTGTGGAAAAGGAGTCAAGATTAGGGAGACTAGACCTCACTAATGCGGAATCCAAAGATTCTGAACCATCAAAACGATCAAACCATTGAATTCCGAATAAGTGAAGCCCATTTATTATAGCCATTGATTTTCATTCTTGAGTGACGATAATCTAAAAAATATCAGATGAGGTTATGGTTTTCAATTATGGCAATGCATGTGTGGTAATCTGTTTGTATTTGCTTATGCTATGTTAAAAGTTTACTTACTCTATAGTTTGTGGGTTTTCTAAATAGTAATCTCAGTGCAGCACATTCATAGATAGATACACACATGTATATAAAGTGTGAATTTTATGTGTGTATGGTCTTTATACATTTCGATATTTTACATCCAGTCATGATTAATTTTTTTCTTATATTGCAAATTTATTCAGGAAGGTCACTGTTGTATTTTGAATGTCTTCAGATACCATTCAGTACAGTAAACAAAACATATTTTCCATTATGGGAGCCGACTCTTAAAAATTTTAGGTTATTTTCCTTGAATTCATATTTAAATATATATATACGTATATGTGTGTGAGAAAAAGAATAGGAGCGATTTTTCTCTAAATATTGGGTTGCGTAGATTGAATTTATAATTTGAATCAATTAGGCACATATTTCTATTTTAATTGACCTTTATGTTGGTCAGTTCATAAGGAACTAAACATATTTGAAAGTGAAAAGATATCCTGGCAATAACATGGATTTCTGCTAGAGTCACATAAACTAAGAAAATTTATGAAGTTGCTAACAAATATTTTTATAAACAGTTTTCCTACAAAATTAATTTTATTTCTAGTTTTTGTCAAGTTTTCACTTCCCGATGACACCTTAATACATAAGTAAATGGTCGGGTGATGGATTGGGGGTGGTTTTCAATGAAAATGTGCCACACAGTTCTTTCCTCATAGATGAGGTTCTTACGGGGATCTCAGATCTCAAATTCAAGAATTGGGTATGGGCAAAGTATATATATATATATATACTTTTGCCTACACCATTTTATTGGTCAGATGGAGTAAGATTGAGTCACCTCACCATGGCTGACTTCCAGCTGATTAAATTTTCATTTTTTTCACCCTTGTGAATTTAGGTGCCAACTTCAAATAGCTTAACCAATCAGAATCTAGGAACTGTGACTTGTAATTTCTCAGAATAGATTGAGCCCGTGACTCATAATCTTAGGAACCCCATAGCAACTGTCTGGGTTCCTCTCTTATCCCACTTCTTTAGCTCTAGGTTTGTCTATAAAACTTAGATACATTTATAAGCTACCATAACCGCTTGAAGAGCAATTGTTTTGTCGAATACCTTTTTCTGCAAGAAAGGTTTTCTTTTGTTTAACATTATATCAACCAAAACCATTTCAGTTTTAGACTAATAATTCTCAAAATTAATTCTCAGTCAACAAATGTATATTATGATAGGCAAATTATTTGTAAAACTGTAGTAAAACTACTTAACACTTAGCTAGTGGAATTAAGAAATCCATGCTTTTGTTGAATACCTGGAAGTAAATAAAGCAAATTGATGACTATTAGAACTTTTTTGTCAGTGTTTTTTTGGCAATAATCTTGTTAGGCAGACTTCCTGCAATTAGTTGAAAAGTTAATCTTAATGTATTATGTATTATGAAAAGGATTTACATGAAAACGCTGAACAATGCTCTGATTAAATATGTAATGGAAAATATATATATCTCTATAACTGGTAATAGGCTGTGAGCCAAAAGGTCTATAGTTTTCCATTCTCTGACCTACACTTGGGCTGGAAGAAAAAAATAGGAAAATGAATGTAAATACTCCCCTGAAGCACATATGTTGCATATTTGTGAGAATTTGATAATAATAACAACACAGGCTTTATTAAAAATACCATTAATAGCAGTGAATATTGTCACAGTAAATAACAAACTGAATCGTAACATTTTCAAAGAAAACTAACTAAAATTTTACAATCCAATTTGTGGATTAAGATTGAAAACTGTTATATATATTCCTTTACATTGTCTGCACTCTGAAGATGGTGTGCTGTAGACAAGGCTATTTCAATTTATATACCTTTACATTTATTATAATGCATGTATACTAAGTAGTATGATAAATGTAAACCTATAGAACTTGAAATAGCTTTGTCTGCAGCACACTATCCCCAGAAAGAAAATAATGTAAAGGAATAGTACATTAGAGATTTAAACAATCTTTTAGTATATATTATTATCAACAAAAATTGTTGAGGCATCAAACATTTTAAAATTGTAATTATAACATAATCACCGAGAGCAAGCGAGTCAATGTAAGTTTAAGTTCAACTTGAAACATTTTGTTCTCTTTCATTGCTAAAAGCAGATGAGGTGAATTAACTTGGCAGAGCAACTCATTTAGATGATGGACAAAGCTGATTACAAAACCCAAGCAGATGCAGCTTGTGAATCTTGCCAGCTGAGCGAAGGAAAACTTTGAAAGAGAAAACTAGCAACCTCAAGGTTGAAATGTTAGTACATGAAATATAATCTTGTGTCAAACCATAGTTCTGTGCTTAACTTAGTAAATACTGACAAGTTGAAATTGTTCAAAGACTTTGTTATATTGCACTGGGGTTTTATTCACCGAAAACTTTGAGCTTGAATACAAACTGTTCAGAATGGAACAAATATTAATCTATTTAAATCTTTCTTATAAGTGTAAAGTTAATCTCAACCAATTCTTCTCCTTTCTATTGCAGCTATCCTACCTATTAATTTTTACCACAAATACTTCCTTTTGATTTTGATGCTTCAATGAAATGCTGATTAAAAACAAAGTAACAATTCATTTATAGCTGGATAGATAACATAGAAGAAAACCTTCTTACTGACTTACCATTCCTCGTTCATCCATATCAGTCAACATAACAATGATTCTTCCCTGTTGTTCCCACACCATTCTCCAGAAATCTGCAACAGTGCATTCTAAAGGAGCCTGTGTTGCAATATAAGCTTTCTTTTCTTCGTTGGGGCCCTGAAAAATACAAATGAAGATAAAATCATTACTTCAGTTAGATTTAGACTCTTACACAAATAAATGTAAGTGAAATTATAGATTTTTAAAGAATGTGAAATTCTTTAAAAGATCTTTCGTTACCTTTTTAAAACCTATAAATTGAATTATGTAGCTTGGGATTTTACAATGACATTATATTTCTAAATCAACATAATATCAAAATTTTGAAATAATCCAAGAGTACTTCAGTCCTATTAAAATTTTCTTGCGTCTATTTTTCTTGATAAACCAAAAATAGTTAAATCAGGAAAATTTATATATTCTAGAAAGTTCAATGCTGTTAAACCTTAATAAGTGTGTAAAATGATATCCGATAGGTCAACTAGTTTTGGTAAGTAGACTATGAAAATGTTTGGAGAAATTTGTTGAGAGATAGTTTTAAAAAAAGTATCTGAGTAATTCATTTGTTAGAATTTTTGTTAAAAGTTATTCCAATTGTTTTTAGGAAAGTTATTTGAATTGTCTGTTAGTGCAATTGGACTTGAGTTTGGGTGATATACTTATAGTGGGTAATAGGAGACAGAGGAGATAGAGAGAGAAGGTCCATGCCAAAGCTAGGCATGGGCATGACTTGGAATGTTAGTTTCTGGTGTTTCTTGGGATTATTTTCTCTTTCATTTAAAGAACTTTAAGGCATGGTACCATGAACGAAAACTTATGAAAATATAAATTTCACATGGAAAACTCTTTGTTTCAGCTGAACAAGATTATGTTGGGGTTCATTGAACAATGAGTCCAAGACTCCTTTTTCAATTGATATTGTTACAAATGTGAATTCTAGATTGTATTAAATGAACAGCTAACAGACATCTATACGTTAATATGTTAGTGCATACCTGGGTCACAAATAGATAGGATCATCACAAACATTAATTATAGAGAAACAAATTAACTTCCTTTAATGACTCTATTACTATTAAATCCTTTTCTTGTGGAAAAATTAAAAAAAAAACATTGTTTTAAAGTTTAAGGTTTCAAATTGTCTCTATCTAATTTATTTTATATATTAAAAAAGGCATTTTCTAAAAGATTTTTCTATTGTGTAAATTTTAAAAGACAATACATTCTTTTGAAAAATCAATTATTATCGTAATTTTCACTGGTTCTACTAGTTAATATTAATGTAGGAAGAATTCATACTTGCAGAATTATTTTACTATAACTGATATGTGTGTAAGCTTAACATTTTGATGTAGACTGACGTAAATCTATGGTTTCCACAACATTGCTTATGTGACAGCTTGATGTAAATTTGCATTTAAACATTTTTTGAGTGGTTTAGTACTAAAAAATGTGTATATAAGCCTGCATAGGTACAGCATGAATTAAATGTGATTTTTAAGAGGCTTTATAGCAATTGCAATTTTTCTTACTTGTAGTTCACTCAATAGTTTTGCTATGTTGAAAGGAGAAAAATTGTAAAGAAAGCAACAAAAAAACTAAATATTTTAATTGCAAAGAACAGCTTTGCAAAAAATTTATTTTATTTACATCTCTTTTTTAAACTTTGTCCTCATCTTCATCTAATTACGAGGGTTGTTCCAAAAGTATTGCATAATATTTTTTTTATTCAGCCCAAATTGATCAAAGAGGATTGCAAATTGCATTGTTATGATGACCAAATCAATGCATTCATGACCTGAAAGTTTCATCTCTCTGTTGCAGATATTCACAATGGGAGACTCTAAGAAAGCAATCCCTGTCATAGACATTTGTCAAAAGCAGAGATTTGTCATTGAATTCCTTCATGCAGAAAATATTGAATCTATCAATATTCACTGGTGCCTGTTGAAGGTTTATTAAGCTGATGCAATTGATGTCAGCACAGTTAAGAGATAGGTTTGTTGATTTTAGAGTGGCGACAAAGGTATGAGTGACAAAATGTGTATTGCAGGATGTAGTCTGCAGGTTTGAATGCCACTTGGGATTTGGAAATCCTATTTCAAAACATAATGTGTCACTTATGAGATCCAATAAGATTGAAATAGCTGTATGGTACAACGTTATAAGTTATGCAAGAATTTTTGTTTAATCATAACACTATAACTTGATTTAAATATATATATTTTTAGCCATACCTAAAGTTTTCTGAATTACATGGGCTATGTTGTATGATATAAAAGTGATATGAAAAAATATGATAAGAATATCAGCCAAAGAAGAAATTTATATTATCTCATTAGTGTTTTTACAGATATGCTTCATATCAGATTCATATTTAAAAATGTGAATACTTCAAAGTTTATGTATTTGATTCATTTTTTTTTTTTGGTTTGGTAAGAAACTTTTTGGACAGGAAGTTTAAAGAAGGACGAATGAGTCAAAAAGATTATAATTCAGCAGCAATCCAGATCATAGTCCAGATTCAGGAATTGCTTGTTGATTTATAAAACTCATATTTTTGGATTTTTGGAAGGAGAGTACCAGATTTTATTATATATCATCAGAAAAAAAAACTTTGAACAGGAAATGCCGGGCTATGCTACTAGTACTAAATAGGACTAAAATTTCAATAGATATGAAATTGATTGATCTTATACTTCTTCAATAAAAGTGAAAAAAATTATTTCATTTTTATAAAGATGTTTTCAGTTTTAGTCCAAATAACCATATTTAGTTTAAGCTATCCATGACTTTTGTTCAGAAGTTATTTCTGTGTTTATATAACCATTGAAAAGTAAATTGTTTTTTGGCATTTCTATGAAATTCCAAGATAATGTTTGAGCAAAGAGGAATTTTACTTTTAAACATAGTTCTTACTACAAAACAAATCATAACTACCTCTTTACCTTCTTCTTCTACTCCCTCCAGCACACTCTTGAGGTGGTGAGGTGAGCTTAACCACCCACACATATCCTTGGCCTTCCTAGACATCAGCTGTTAGCATTTTTGCTACCAGCTGATTTTGCAGTCTTCAAGCTTCTTGTAATACTCCTTGCTGTTGTGGGGGGGTGTATGTGGGGGTTAGAAATAAGATTATGAAGGCATTTTTCATTTTGACTTGTTGGCCTCTGCTTAGAAGGTTGCTGATGCCAATGTTGACATGGTTTAATTTTGTTTTGTTGGCAACTAGCACAAAAGTTTTCCCTCTTCACCAAATTAAAATGGATCTGATTTTACTAGATGAATTTACAATGAAAAACCATTTCCTTAATAATGATGAATGCTTTATATAAATACTAGGAGTATTGCCCCGCCTTGCTCAGGGATTACTATTATGCTTCTTTTGTACTCATTTTGATCTGTGTTTTCTTTAATTCCAAGATTTTTTTTTTGCTTCTAAGAAATCTGCATCATTATTTGAAAACCAAAAATTATTTTAGCAAACTGCAGTTATATTGACGCCCCAATGATCAATACAGGCTTGCAACGATCCAATTATTCAAGTTTGACCCCTTGGCAGCAATTTTTCCAGCTCAAAACCAAAAAGAATTTGTTCCACATGACTAAATACCCTATCGATCATATTTCATGTCTCTAGACAAAAAATGGGCAAATTAGTTTGGTAGTGACTGTTCCTCAGATAGACACACAGGGTCATTTTTATATTGCTTATTTGTAAAATATTTCCCTGAACCTATTATATATCAGAGGTCTATAAATTCTAGCATTTAAGGAGAAAGTTTCTATTGTGTAGTGGTAAAGGCTTAGACTTTGGAATCAAAATTTACTAGTCCAAATCAAACTTTGTCCATTATTTTCACTGATGAATTACAAAAGTATAAATAAAACTTTTTAAAATTAAAAATTGAATAATTCAAAGAAAAAAAATGAATACAACAAAATAATAGTATACCAAATATACATTATAAGATATTGAAATAAAAATGAATGCTAAAAAGCTGTAAATTTAGAAAGTATAATTATTCCCAAATTTCCTTATAGTAAGTATGTATGCCCAACCAATAATTAGATTAGAATATAATTCTGGTATCATATAATATCATGTTAGAGATCCTGCTAAACAAAGACAAGAAGCCTTAAAATCTCAAGTATTAGAAACTCTATAAAAATAGTTTTACAGAAGTTTATTTTACTCTATAAATATCTCATTATACATATCATATTTTAGCTCACCATTCTAGAAATGTACTTATCTACAAAGGACATACATACCTTCATAAAAAAAGTATCAATACATTAGCCATTTACTTGTTTGTGAATGTGTAATAAGCATATAAAAAGGTCCAGGTGACATTTCTTTGTAATTTTCATCAGCATAGTACAATATCTTAGATAGCTCTTTGCAGCATTAGATTTATCTCAGAAATTTATACATTCATTTATATATTCTTTTTTTTTTGCATTTTTATTATACTAACCGCATAAAACTGGCAACTCATAGAATTTTAGTCAGTGGTGTAGCAACTGTTTTTGCCGCCTGAGTGGGGCAGTCGCAAGATTTGCTGCCCCCCCTCCCCCTGTTGATTATTCATTAACCTTCAAAATTCCAAAAAGTCCTCAAAATATTTATTTTCATGGTACTGCAATCAAGGATCTAATTTTAGACTGCTGCTATTAGTTCTAGACTTTCATCTTTTTACAGTTACTTGCAGACCATGTTGTGCAACACAAACACTGTAAAGACTGGCCCACGACACAGTTATGCATTCCTAATTACAATTTTTATGGTTTTACTTATAATTGTAGCACTGCTCTTCCTTCTAGGAAGCTAATTTTTGTGTTATTAATTTTTTTGATTATTGATTTTGGTTACTTATTGGGTATTCTGAAACAAGACCTATATGAGAACATTCCAAGACACATAAAGTACAACTGTGTACATTTTCAAGAAAATCAGCCCAACCGTATTAGAATCCATAGGGAATGAACTAACACACAGACGGTCACACAGACAAAATTCCATAAATGTATAAGTTTAGGTAATAAGCAGAAATGCTGATTAAGCATTCCAAAACATTGCTCTGTTGAATAAGACTATTGGATTCCATGATAAATATATTGGCTGAAAGGTTATAAGAAGGAACTGAAACATTGGGTTTGAATTCCAGTAATATTTCTTTTGACTCATTTGTTATTTCTTGCCTTAGGGAAAATGAAGAATCAACTTGCTTCTTCAAAATGTTAAAAAGCTCTTAATCTTGGCCATTATTTTAAAATGAATACAATTACTTCACACACAAGGGGATTTATGTTAATGCTGTTACTGCTACCAAATACTAGTTTGAAAATATGTTCATTTCTTATTTGAGAATATGCCTTAACCCCAAAATGCCAACGGGAGTGCTATTTTTTAGATATTGTACATAACAAAAATAAGTTTTTACATGTTGTTTTAGAGCTAATAATACTCCATGTAATTCAGAGGCAATGTGTATTGTCTACATTTATGATAGTTTAGATAGGTTCAATTATCCTAATGAGTTAAAAAATGTTTTAATGAATAACACTTTCATGTAATTAACCTGTTAGTGTTTAGCTTGTATGTACCGATTCTTATATATATGTGTGTATTTGTGTGAATCACCCCTCTCTATATATCCATTAATCATCTCCATCTTTCTCTTGCTCTCTATATATTAATTATCTATAATAGTTTAGATATGTCTAATTGTCATAATGAGTAAAAAAAATGAATAACTCTTTGATGTAATTCACCCTTAATTGATTAGCTTTTTATACTTGTATGTACCTATTCCCATATATATATAGGGTGTAAATGATAAATTGGCATTAATTTCAATCCACAATTTAAATTTTTTAAAGCGACATGAACCTGAAATATTAGTTGCTGTACTCTTTAGAATCTGATGTTTCAGATTAGTCACCCGCAAATACTAAAAAATTAATGCCAGTGTAGAATTTAACCATAGAATGGTTATTGTTGAATTGTTCTACCTTCACTGGGTATAAGATGTGTGGCATTATCAGAGACACTGACAATGCTCCTGGGACTGTTTACCATGTTGTAGCAAACTTAAGGGAAGGTAAAAACATCCAAAGGAGGGGGTCACAGTTCGAGAAGTCACAAAATCTGCAAAATCTTTAGTGACTTACTCTGTGTAATGGTCTGATGATTACAGAGGTGAGAAACTGATAGTCAACAGAGTTGGGTGGACAAGTTGCACACTTTTCAACCAAGTCTCCGTCACAACGCCCCGAGCCAGGTCTTGTCATCGGCTATT
>JAYKTE010008814.1:0-16031 GCA_036873565.1 Xipholeptos notoides
TATACAATGTAATTGTAAAAGAAAATGCGATTAAACACGGAGGGGGGGGGGCGCCAATTTTATAGTTTGCCCCCGTGCGCAAAATACCCTGGCTACGCCTCTGATATATATATATATATATATGAATAGGAAGTCAATTAGGATTTATCTTTAAAATTGTTTATGTTGTCAATGGAAATAATAGTGCACATAAACAATTTATAAGTTACAAACTGAAATTTTCAATATTATTCTCCTTCACGATCTTCTGTACAAGCTTGAGGTAAAGCTATACTTTATAAATAAAGTATTTATATATAAATATGTATATAATATATTTTTAATGTGATAAATTTGTTAACTTCTGTCCAAGTTATTGGAACACTATATATATATATATATATATATATATATACACACACACACATACACAGAATATGATACACCAAAGAGGTGGTTTTAAAACTTCAATATATATATGTTTTACTTAGTATTGGTGTATCATTGGACCAACATCCACGTTGTTTTAATTAGATAAAATAAATTATTTTGCAAAGAAATCAGTCGAAACACAAAATATTTGGAAGAGAAATACTGTACGTTTATTTCTAATTCTCTGTTCAGCTTAGGGTGTCGAAGCTCACTTGCTTCGTTTTTCAGCTATTGAGTGAGTTTTTGTGTTGGTATTAAAAAGTTCACATGTTGACTGCCTCAAGGCATCTGCGTGCAAGCTAGCTGACCTTAGTTCATTACCTTCACTAGGTTGACAACTTCTCTGCTTTCTATTATCAAAACAATCTTTATTATAGTTACCAAGCCCCAGAATATTCTTGAAAATATGATGTCATTAATCATACAACATTTCTTCTTAAAGGGGTAGAAATAATCATAGACATTATTTTACATTGGGAAGTTCACTTAGGACAATGGATAGGCAGTTGGAATTCGGAATCATAATGCACTTGTTCAAATACCAGTTGTTCTGTTTATGTACACATTTGGAATAATACCCCTGGGAAAAGTATGAATCTCCACATTCCCTCTAGCTATGGATGAAATAGTGCATATTGTGTTATGCAAAAAACCGTGTGGACAAATTGAATATTTATCAAAAAATGATTGTTCTTGACATTAAATGACCTAAAAAGGTCAATATACCCTTAAACAAAAATAAAGGGAATCGCTTAGTATTGGAGTGAAAATTACTGGAGATGTTTTTGTAGTGATTAATTGATTTAATTAATAACTAATTTCTAATTTGCTCTGCTGAATAAGCAGTTGAAGAAATATGATAAACTCGCAATAAGGGAAAATAGAATTGCTGCTCTATTTATATAGTAATGTGTGCATCAATAATATAATTACTTTTGATTCATTATTGAATCTCCTCAGATCAAAACTAACCTTCAAATTTACTCCTCTGCTACAATATATAGCACAGAAAAGTAGATTGCAAAAAGATGACGGGGATTCAAGTGACAACAGCAAATTCATCTGAGAATTCTCTATTCATCAACAGCTGAGCTTTTAATGTAGTTTTAAAAGAGGCAGCTCTGCTCCAATAAATATATCTTCTGCCAGGAAAAGGTTAATATTAACATAATGGAAATAAGATGTTTGTTTGTTTGTTTTAGTTTTATGGCATATCAATCTTTTTAGGTAATTTAATGCCTAGAACAATTATTTTTTAGAAATGTGCTTTTTGTCCACACATAGATTTTTTTAATAACACACTATATATACTATTTAATCCACAACTGGAAGAAATTCATACCTTTTTCAAGATTATTAGTCGAAATACAAATGCAAACAGAATGACTAGGATTCGAACTTGTGTATTATGATTCCGAAGTCTGACTACCGACCCACAGTCCCAAGTGAACTCCCTCTCCTTAAAAGATTTAAAATACCTCTTATTTGAAGTTATTTATTTATATAAATCACTTTAGACTAAATAACAACATAATGACATTTTTATGACTTGCTTGAGAGCAAATATTGGCCTTGTGCCAAACTTTATCTGTAAAAACAAACATTTTACTTAATCGAATTCAGTAATAAATTCCTTTTTATTAAAAATACAGTAAAAATTGCATTTCAAAACAAATTTATTTTTTATTGTTTTTAACCTTTTTTTTTCTTTTTGAATAAAAAAATACTAAAGAAAATATAATTTCCCAGAATAAATTTAAATCATTCTTTATACTTTTCAAGTATATTTTAAAGAAAAAAACTCTTAAGGAATTTGAGATTTCAGTTTTATTTAAAAATCTTATCTGTATAGATTTTTCCCTCCCATTTCTGTTGTATTAGATAGTCCAAGAGGGTTTGGTTTGGGAGTTGAAATAAATAAGATTAACATCTAATTTGTGACTATGAAGATGGCAAACCATTCTAGACACCCAGGAAAGATAAAAAAGCCCAGCTCCTGGCCTAAACTGATCAGATTCTGGTGTCAAGAGAGGCAAATAGCTATAAATAATTCTTTATTTTTATAGTTTTTGCTTCAAAAACAATCTCTAAGCATCTCAAGAGCAATGTCAGCCACTATAAAACACAATCCAAAACAATTCCATTAAGTTGTTATTTATGAGATCTTCATTTGGTGATAATACAAATATTTCATATAGACTTTTCATTGAGAGTCTAGACAGAGAGTGTCTTGCTCCATTGACTCTGTGATTTAGCTTTATACTTAGTTTCATACTTCTTTCACAACACAAGGACTGAAACAAAGTTTTTCATTTTCAGATCAAGAAAAAGTAAAAGAATTGATCAAAGAATATCAAAAAACAAAACCGTACTTTTAAGTTCTTCTGATGCTATCTTTTCAAAGTAATGAACTTAATGGTGCATACATACAATACAAGTTGAATAGAACTATAACAGTAAAAACTAAAGATAAAGAAAACCTTTTTTAGTTTGTCTCCCTTGGCCCAAATCAAAATTCTTAACAAAAATATCTAAAAAGTATCCAACTTTTATTTTTCCAATATGAAAGAGAGACAATAGCATGGTACCACTCTACACAGTGAAGGAAGACACCTTCATGTGCATGTGTAAAGTTTTGGGTGAACTTCCAGCGCATCAGTCGCTGCCTGTTGGTCACTGATTACAATTCTCTGAAGATGACTGAATGGTACTGCATCAAATTTCGCCAAAAGCTTGGTGATTCTTGATGTGAAACAATTCGTTTGTTTCCAAAATGGAAGACACTACTGAAAGAATCCCATTTTGAGAGTAGAGAAGAGATAATGTGGAACACAATGGTGGAGATGAACACTATTTCAAAAGAAAACTTCCAGGGGTGTTTACAGCAGTGGAAGGATCATTGGGCTAAGTGTGTGCAAATATAAGGGGCTTACTTTGAAGGGGATTAAAGTCCAAACCCCATCAGGTATATATTTTTTCTGGCCTAATGTTGGATCACTTATGACGATAGCCTTATATAAATTAATGAGAGACAATATTGAGTAGTTATTAAAGAAGCATTTTCTCTATAAATTTTATTTCTTGCACGTTGAGTACTGGAAAATTTGGCACGAATAAGCTGCCTTAGAAAGTTTTTTTTATTGCTGGATTGTAAAGTTCAAGAAATAATCATTGTAAAGTATATATGAGAGTAAATCAAAAAGTTCTAAGACAAATAACATCAACTCAATCTGATTGAAAATAGAGCAACAAAATTTTATCAAGAAGGAATTTCTCAATGGAAACATCGCTTGCAAATATGTAGGTGGATCTTATGTAGAAAAATAATTTTGCAACTTCCATTAATAAAGTTTTTCTTTAATTTGTCTCAGAACTTGTAGAGATAAGCACTGGAGCAAGAATATCCTGTATCAATGCATTAATGATGGTCATATGACATGAGAATATGGCATTGGACTGGGACTATACCTTTATGTACTAAAATATTTGTAAGACCAAGTTTATTATTCCTACAGGAAATCGAATTTTACATAGAATTCTTCAAAATACTAGTAACAGCAATGTATGTAAGTATACAAAAACTTGATAAAAGCTATATGGTATTTGACAAACTTTATTGGCTGATTGTTGAATAAAGAAAGAAAGTATATCAACCTTTTCAGATCATTTAATGCCAAGAACGATCATTTATTTGATAAACGTCCTTTGTCCACACATAGTTTTTTGAATAACACAATATACACTATTTAATCCATATCAGACCTTTTAGGTCATTTAAGACTTAGAACAACCATTTTTTGATAAACGTTCTTTTTTTGTCCATACACAGTTTTTTGAATGACACAATATGTACAATTTAATCCATAGTTATAGAGAATGTGGGGATTCATACCTTTCACAACAGTATTAGTCCAAATGTGAATGCAAACAGAATTATTGAGATTCAAATCACATGTTATGATTCTGAAGTCCAACTTTCTATCCATTAGCCTAAGTGGACCTCCACCCATCATAATCTTTCAAGTTTACAAAAACCTGATAAAACCTATATGGTGTTCAACAACTTTTACTGCCTGAAATTATTGAATAAAAAAAGTTAATCTTTAGCTATAGTTGAAAAATGAAGTCGAATGAAATTCATTGAGAAAATATTTAATATTATCTACCTTTAATAGCGATGTTTTAAGACAAAAAAATCATTTGTTATTCCTTGATTTAGTCATTGATAAAAGATATCTACAATAATTTATACTCCTTATCATTTCTTTTGGTTTTGCATTAAATTACGTGGGAGATAAGAAAATGTATATTTATATTACATCTTTATCTTACAATGTCATAATTTTTCATATCATTGCTTTGCATCTTGTTCGTTCATATATTCATAAATTTGAAATATAAAAAAAGTGGAATATATACATGCATAAATATTTTTGGTTTTGGTTGCGGGTGAGAAGTTGAAGCCCATATAGCTTTGTGCCTTTACAGTGGCCCTTCTCTTTTTTCAGTTTTGTAAGTTTTTCCTTAGTTGTGTCCTTCTTAACATCATTTGTTGATATCATTTTCTTTTTCAAATAGGATTTTACCAATTACTTTATTAATATTTTCTTCGTAAGGTTGATGTAGTTATATACATTCATTTCTTATCTCTACTATCATATAAATGGAAGTTTGTCTCTCTGTCTGTTTGTTTGTGCACGTGTGTGTGTGAATTAATTCCCTATAGACTCTGAAATGGCTGAACAGATTTTCTTGATGTTTTACACAACGTTAATCCATATATCTGGGGGTGGTGTAGGCTTGGTTTTGAATCAGAAACCCGATAATTATTGAAAATCGATAATCGAAAAATTCATTATTAATTTATTTTTAATCCGTAAAGCCATTTTTTCTTTCATTCTCAAGTTATTGGTAACAACATGAAAAAACGCTGTGACATGTTCGCTTATGATGTAATGCTAAAAAGAATTTTGGTTATATATATTTCGCTTCTCAGCCTTGGTGATTCTAAAATAGCTAAGATCAAAGTGTAGTATCTGTTCTGATCAGCTCTTTTGTAGTATTTGTTCTATTTTCATGAAAAATAGAAAAAAAATTTTGTCCATATTATTTTAATTTTAATCTATTTCTAATTATTGAATCATTTTTGTCATTTCTTCAGTAGATGAAATTTAAAAAGAAGTTTTTCTCTCTTTCAAATTTTTTTCAAGCAATAATGAATTAAACATAATTCGCTGGACTTCTTTTTTTAATTAAAGAGAATAAAAACTAAAACGAGTAGGAGTTGAGATTATTATTGTTTTGATCATATAGTTTGTAAAAAAAAAAAAATTAAATCTAAAGGTGAATGTTGAGTTGGCAAGAGTTCGTAAACAAAGTGTTTAATTGGTGTTGTTGTTCTACTTTTACCGAAAGATTTTCTCATTTATTTAAATGTTATTTTTTAAAACTTTAATTAAATCTCAATTATTCCCTTTAAAAAATTAAATTATCAAACAAACAGTAAATAAAATAATTATTTCATACAATTTAAAAATAAAATAATTAAAAAAATCCAAAGTCTTTATTTAAAAAAATATTTTTCCCATTTAAGTTTATTCTTTTTTTATTTAATCAAAACTTGATTATTTATTTCATTAAATTAAATGAATGATAATTATTATTTTATTAATTATCAAAAAGATTTGACTCTGCCAATTTTGGTACTAAACACTTGAAAATTTTTATATATGTCACTTGGACCCCGGGGAAAATTTTTTTTTATTGGCTTTGAGCTGAAAAATTATTTTCTCAGAGGTCAAATTTGAAATATTTGACCTTTGTGGTGTCTAACAAACTACTCCTTCAATGGTGTCTAACAAACTACTCATTACAAATTTGACATTCAGAATATTCAGAAATGGGGCCAACTTTGTAATTGGTTTTTGGTCAGAAACTTAGCTGCTAAGAGGTCATGGTTGAAAGATTCGATGTTTCAGGTCTCTACCAAACTACTCAGCCAGTTTTGAGGCTAAACACTTGAAAATTTTTATATATACTACTTGGACCCGAGGAAAACTTTTTAATTGGTTTTGAGCCAGAAAAATGACTTATAAGGGGTCAAAATTTGGGACAAAGTTTAAAAATTTGACATTTGTGGTGTCTAACTACTTTGCCAATTTTGGATCTAAACAGTTGAAATATGACATTAAGGATATTTGGACATAGGGAAGGCTTTGTAAATGGTTTTCAGTCGGAAATTTACCAGACAGGAGGTCAAATTTAAAAGATTTAACCTTTGTAGTCTCTACCAAACTACTTCGCCAACTTTGGGTCTAAACACTTGAAATTTTAGATATGGGTTACTTGAAACTTGGGAAAACGTTTTAATTGGCTTTGATCCGGAAAAATATCTGCTAAGGGGTAAAAATTGGGATCAAAGTTGAAAGATTTGACCTTTGCGGTCTCTACCAAACTACTCTGCTGATTGTGGATGTAAACACTTGAAATTTTAAATATAGGTTTGTAGGACGTGGGGAAAACTTTCTAATAGGCTTTGATCTGGAAAAAATAACTTCTAAGGGGTCAAATTCGAAACTGTTTAATTCCACACCTGGGCAACACCGGGTGCATCAGATATATAGATTCAATAAAATTTATGTGACTGTAAAGTTATGTAACTATTAATTCAGCACCCCGGCAACGCTGGATTAATTTGCTAGTATTTTCTATTTAGGGCAATCCCTTGAAAAATGAATTAAATTTTCTTCATAGTATTTACATAGATCACATATTGTACTCTTTCCTTGAAATCTTTTTTTTAGTTCAAATTTAGTGTATTACTTCTTGCTCTGAAAAGAAGAATTGGGGAAAATGTATTATTGTATACTGTTTCAGTGTACAATAATACATTTTATATACATTTTTATATCGGGGATCGCCAATCCATGGTCTGTGGGTCACATCCAGCCTGCAAGTGAATATTTTCTGACCCCGCGGGCTACAACCAGCTCATGAGTAAATATTGTCCATCCTGTAGACCACATCCAGCCTGTGAATGAATAGAATCCAGCCCACTATCTTACCCAGTATACAATCTAAATAATGGACTCCCATCGGTTGCAATGTATGAGGGTCATCAAACCATGTATGGCCATCAGAAATCCACACAGAGATTTGTTTATAGTGGTGAAGGCTTGTGTAGCACCATCCACACTTCTTAGAACTGCTGATTACACTCAGTTGGTGCAAGTGTTTGCTACAGACTACATGAACAACAGACCTCAGGTTTTAATTCAGTTTTCCTTCTCCTAGATGTCTTACCAAAAACTAAGGGTGCATCCAACCAGTGATTTAAACTCGCCCCCAGACACTAACCTGGGTATTTCCACGTTCCGGTGCAATATACGGTACCTGGTATTCATAAATGGTCACCCATCTAAGTACTGACTAGGCTTGACATAGCTTAACTTCGGTGATCTGATAGGAACCGGCGTCTTCAACACGACTTGACCATATAAATATAAATACTTGACGATCTAAATATATGCAGTAAAATAAGGCTGCTTTTTTGGTATTTGTTTGTAATTTATTTCTTTTTGACATTCCTGTAGTAAAATAATTGGCATTGTTTAAATACAATTATATTGAATCCTTGCTTTATTTGAACAGCCAGAAAATTAATTTCAACATTTAATAACATGGTTGCCCTCCATAATACTGCAGCCATAGCTGTTTGGCCTTCCTCCATCACACTACATATCCATTTAGCCCTCACTCTCCAAAAGGTTGCTGACCTGCTTTATATATATAAAGACTTTACACTTTATTCACATCAAAGGGGCAAGTAATTTGCATTCAGAATTAGAAAATCATTTTTTTAATATTTCTAATTACTGGCTATTATTGATTTGTAAGATTTTCTTCTTTAAAAACATAAGAAATAATGTTGTAAATATTGGTATTTTTGATTTCATATAATTTCTGTCTAAAACAGGAAGGTCTATTTCTACCTGTAAATGCAGTTATTTTTTTTAGACCTCCCTAAATCAATAAAATTAAGAATCTTAAATATTTTAAATTGCTTTAAATGTTCAATGAAAGAATATGTCAATCAATTGCAGTGGCCAATATGGATATATCTACTTGGTTGAGCCCAAACATAAGTTAACACAAGACCAGTTTTATGTGTTCATAGGATCCCTGGGATTTGTAATCAGTGTTGCCCTTCACCGAGTTCCTATTCTGAGTTAACGAGCCTCATGTGCCTGAGACAGTTGAAATTGAATGTGATGATTTGACTGGGATTTGAACTTGTATTATACAATACAATTCGAGCTTTTACCACTGCTCCACCCTCATTGCCCATATGAAGTCACAAAAGTTTTATGGAGTAAATTCACTAACACTTTAAGAATTGATTTCCGGAAGCAATTTAGATAGAGATCACAAATATGTGTATATACATATATATATATATATATATATTTTAAGAAGAGGTACTTATAATTATCTGTGATGTGTGGAATTGTTGCCAGATTTCAGTAAAACGGATGGTGGCCTAGCGGTAGAATGTTTGCATTCTTAGCCATGAGTCATTGGTTCGACCCCCAAGTGAGGTCATGAGTGTGCAATGCTGATGAGTCCAAACAAGGACAAAACAGCTGTCCAGTGTATGCTGCTATTTAGTGATATCTCTATCCAACCATAGTTAATTATTAATTGATATATATATATATATATATTATGTATCTCAATCTTTTGAGAGGACTTTAAAGTGCTCAATATCAGTGAGAGAGCAGGTGTAGCAGATAAGTGCAGACACAGAGTCAATGGCGCTTGTTGAGAGTGTCAGTTTTTCACCTTTGCAGTCATCAGACCAAAAGCCTGAGGCGTGATGACCGCACAGGTGAAAAACTGACAGTCACCAATGACTGTTGACTGTGAATGCACTTATTTGCTATATATATGTGTGTGTGTTTCTGTCTGGGGAATGGTCTCTATAAAAGTACATTGCCAATTTTGGTCTTAAGCCTTAAAATTGGAAAAATGGAGTATTCTGACATGTGGAACAAATTTGATTTGGTTTTGTGCCAGAAAAATTGCTGCTAAGGAGTCAAACTTAAAAAAAGTTGGATCAATGTGGGCCTGAAACGTTCTCCATGTACGGTCTACATTTTTCATTAGGTTGTCAATATAACCGCAGTTTACTAAAATAAACTTTTGCTCAGAAATGAAAAAAATCTTCGAATTACAATAAACGCAGATCAAAATGAGTGCAAAAAGGGATCACATCAAGCCCAAAACAAGGTCAGGTGTAAAGAAGTACATCGGGAAGAATAATACACCGTTGAAATTTGCAGCTTAAAATAAGTTCTAAATGATATGTGTAGTCAGTAAAGACTGATATATGGTCAAGTTCAGTAATTGACAATCATATAATACTTATGAGAAGCAAATTATTGCATCAATCTATAGAAATAAAGATTGAACAGTAATGTAAAATGTTTCGTCATATCCAAAAGTTGTACTTTGTCTATCGGGGATAAAAGCTAGTAAATAAAATACTTCTAGTCAATTAAATCCTTGGGAAAGGTATGAATTCCCACATTCCCTCCAGCTATGGGTTAAATAGCGAATATTGTGTTATTAAAAAAACTAAGTGTGAACAAAAATAACGTTTATCAAAATGATTGTTCTAGGCATTAAATTACCTAAAATGGTTGATATGCCGTAAAACACAAACAAACTCAAACTCTAATTTATTAAATAAAATAAACAATCATGTAAAGAATAATTGAATTAAAAGAATAATTGATAAAAAAGCTTGAACTTGAAGCAAATAGCTCTATATTTTAAATTTGTGTATGAAATATTTGTTTGGTTTTGCTTTACGGCATATCAACCTTTTTAGATCACTTTTAATGCAGAGACTAATCATTCTTTACAAACGTTCTTTGAGTCCACACATGGTTTTTGAACAGTAAAATATACAAATACACTACTTAACCCAGAGCTGGAGAGAATGTGGGGACCCAACCTTTCCCAAGGGTATTAGTCCAAATATGAATGCAAATGGAATGACTGGGATTTGAACTCTCGTATTATGATTCTGAAGTCAGACTGCCTATTCACTGTTCCGATTGGACTTCCCCTGGTCATATTTCTAAAAAACGGTCAGTCAATATATTCATTAATAGTAAACTACAAAAGAATGCAATACTTCGCAAACATTAAGAGTCTAATATACTTTCTTGATTCCTTGAATATGTAAATCTATTTTGAAAAAAATAATAGAATAGGAACACAAAATTTGTAAAAAAATTTGATTTCAAATAGGTTTAACATGGTTTGCTTTAAATGATATTCAAAATTGGCTTTTAAAAAAAGTATGATTAGAAATGAAAAATAAAACAATATACACACAATAGAACTGTAAAATCTATGCAAACTTTGAGTATTAATATCTACATTGCTTTATTTTCTTTAAAATTCAAAAATTAGAATAAAAAATGTATTTCATATAATAATATTCCATTATAGTATCTTGAAGTTATGAAATTCTTAAACCCCTATTATATGTGTAATGCACCTATATATATATATATATATATATATATATATGCACACAAACACACAGAGGTGCTTTATACATAAAATTACACACAAATTTTTGTTCTACATTTAGTGTCTTCACATTCCAGTAAAAAACCCAAGTGTTCTTGGTATGTCAAGCATTTCCAAGAGGAAAGGGTGATTTGAACTTGTATTTCCTGATTTCAAAATACAAAGTGCTCTCACAAGGTAAAAAAACACATAAATTATAAGAAAGGAAAACAAAAGCCTTTCAAATTTATTCAGTTTAACATACAGTATCATAAGTAACATAAGTATCTGATACAAAGCAAAAGGTTGATGCATCTTTATTACATAAAAACAAAAACAAAATGCTTTTCTAATGCATTTTTGTATGATAAAGATACGAGATTTGTATTTATCATACAAAAATACATTTGAATAGCACTTTTGTTATTGTTTTTGTTTTTGTGTAATAAAAATAAATCAACATTTATCTTTATATTGGATGCTTATTACACACACTGTAAGTTTGAGTATAAAAGGAAGAATTTCGTCTCTTAATGGGTTTAAAATATCAATGTTGATTGCCAGGAATCTGTTGGTAGGTTAATACCAGGATATAACCCAGACAACCTATTTAATACCAAATTCTGATTTGTGAATGCTAACAGGATACATATGGCTTGTTTTTAAATCAGGTTATTGATAAAAAATAGTCTAAATTTCATTTAAAAAAAAATAGTGAATGAAGAGCAGGTAAAAAGTTGATAGAGATGTTAGAGCAGTGGAAAATGCTTTGAAAATTATTTTGAAATGGTTTCACTGCCAGGACTGATAATTAAAGCAAACATTTTGAACAGGGAATCTATACATTAATCTGCTTGTCTGGTATCACAAATAACAATCATCATCATCACATACAGTAATTAGAGGAGGACAAATAACTCTTTTTTTCAAGTGCAACATTTTTTAAGAAATGGCTGTTTATGGTTTTAAGTCATCTATTTTAGTTTATAATTAAAAAAAGTCATGTTGTTAAGATAATTCTGTAAGTTTTAAATTAAAAAAAATTCCCTTTACTTTACTTCCCTTCATTATTCTCTATCCCCTTCTCTCTCTTTATGAAAATCATTTTATATTTGTTTTATTTTATTTTCAAATATCGCGGAATTTCCATGTTTTCTGCTAGTAAATAGTACATTCAAAGATTTTCTTTAATTTCTATTGCACTTTTAACTAAGATTTTAGTTGAAAATTATATATCTATATTATTAACTCTTAAATAATAGATACATTTATTTTTCTAAAATGCAACTAAGGTAATTTTTAGATTCAATTTAGATTTAATCTTTATACACTACTTTGTAAGATTTATAAATATGAGTGCACTTTGAAAATCCATTATTTTCGAATTAAATCTTGTACCTTTATTTTTAAAGCTTATAATCAAAACATTTTGTTTAATAATTTTCCTGCTCTGCAAGAAATGCTTTACTGACTTGTTCTTGTGAATTTTTATAGTAAAATTATGATTTTCCTAGCATTATATGAAGTGTGAATTTTACACACAACCTAAAATTCTGTTTAGGCAGCAAGGGTGGAGCAGTAGTAAAAGCTTGGACTCTGGGTTAGTATTACAAAGCTCAAATCCATGTCAAAATCATTTCATTCACTTTCAGCTGTCTTGGGCAGATGAGATTTGTAAACTCGGGAAAGTAAGTCATCTAGGTGAAGGGCAACACTGACTACAAAAAGACCTAGGATATAATCAACATGTAAAACTGGCCTTGTGTCTAACTTGGGTTGGTGCTCGAACAAGTAGATACCAAATACCATTTCTTCAATTAGCCTGATTTTCTAGTTGAAAGTATAACGTTTGAAATTTCAAAAACTCATTCAATCTTAATTGACCAAAACAAAAACAAAAGTTCTTAATTTATATTATCTATATATGAAATCGGGCTTTCCTTTTTTTTTTGGTATTCTGATTTTCAAAAAGTAATCATTAAATGCTATATTTATTTTAATCATTCATTTTCTTAACAGACTTAAAAATTACTTAAATCAAATAAAAATTTATTTTTAATCCAGAGGATCAATTGATAAATCCAAATTATTATCTAAATAAATATTTACATTTGGAAAATGCAGTGTTAAATGAATATCAGAAAAGGAAGTTGACCTAGTAGATAGGCAGTCAGACTTCAGAATCATAGTATGCAGGTTCAAATATTTATAAAAAAATAATTGCTGTTGACATTAAATGCCCTAAGAAGGTTGATATGCCATAAAATATAAACAAACTTGGTAGTGGTGTAAGGATAATGCAATATGTTCACATGTTATGACTAAAGAAGTACTAAGTGAAATGCATTTTAGTTTTTTTAAATAGATCTAAAAATAATGAGTCAATTTAGGACACCTGAGGAAAGCTGAAGGGTAATTCAGTCGAAATGTTGTGAGAAAGAAAATAATATTGATAAGGAAAATAGTTTGATTAATACTTTTAGAAAAGGTGAAATTCGTTCATACTTTCACAATTCGCTTGTGATAACTAACAAACAACTCTTTAAAAATTATCTCTAAATTAATTCTTGAGAATTAAGGTTAATGTTTGTTATCTTAAGAGAAAGTCATTAATGACCTGCAAAACTATTGGTGAAAATGTATTTTTTTTATCATTTTTTCCCATCTTTTTGCTACTATTTTCTTGTTATTTTATGAGTTTAAAAAAATAAATACATAAAACTAATGTTGATCAGTAAATTGATCCGATCAATTTCAAGCTATGACTTAAAAATCAAAAACCAAAGAAAAACCAAACCATAAGGTGAACCAAAGAAATAGCATCTGCTGCTTGTGACAATTTTTCAACCAAATTTTGCATACCATAGAAAAGAAATATGAAAAGAATCTATACAGGCATGATATCACAATCTGAGGAACATTTCCACACTATTTCAAACACAAAATATCTGATTTCCCAAACAGATAGGAATTCTATTTTTTTTTTTTTCGAAAGTAAAGCAGCTCGTCAGAAACTACATCTGCTGAAGAATCGTTTCATTTTAATTTTATTGAGTTTATTTTATCATCTTTTTTTTTTTCGTATAGTGCGACTCAAGATCAATACAAGAATCTCATTTGAATGATTCCAGTTGAAACTTATCCAAACAGAGAACACGATAGCGTTTCTCAAATATCAGCAGGACTTGACATAAAGCCATTCCACACAGGAAGAAATACAATATCTTGGAGAATCTATAGACTTTTGCAGAGTTGAGTAATTATATTGCGAGAGTCAAAGGAATTGAATATCAACCAGATTGGGAAGAAGAAGAAAAAGAAAACAAAAACAAAAAATAAAAAAAGAGAAAAATGCATCATCATCACAATCTTGAACTTTTGATAATAAAACTGTTAATTTAAAAAAAAAAAATTATAGTTTTAAATCATTATTCACAGTTTCTTGTCATTCATTTACTAAGACCGTTCTGCTAATTCAATCCTTGGGACCAATTTAATTATTATTAACTATCAATTCGGGGACGTCCACTTTGGGCAGTGGATAGGCAGTCGGGATTTGGAATCGTAATATGCGAGTTCAATTCCTTGCTATTAAGTTTCCATTTACATTTGGACTAATAAATAAAATTGGGAAAGGTATGAATCCCCACATTCCCCCCAGCTCTTGGTTAAATAGGGCATACTAAGCTATTTAAAAAAAAAACTACATCTGGACAAAAAATATTTATCATAAATGATTACTATTTGGATTAAATGACAAAAGGGTTGAAATGCCGTAAAAAACAAACAAACTATCAATTGATAGAAGTCCACATCAAATGAGATTTTTCTTATGAAAAATTACTGATGTACAATATTCATCATTATTTTTGGATCTTTCTTTCAATTTTGAACATATCTTTCCTACAGTATTGTGCTTGTGTACTGAATTTTAGATCAATCAAATATGAAAAAGTCACACGTTTAATCTTTGTTCTCGGCATTAAATGACCTAAAAAGATTGATATGCAATAAAGCACAAACAATTTTTTTTATAAAAGTTATTTGGCCCACTCAGATTTTTTAATAGCACAGCATGCACTATTCAATCCATAGCTGGAGGGAAAGAAGGAATTCATATAGTCCATAAGTGAATGTAAATGGGATTCGAACTCGCATATTACCATTTCAAAATCCTACATCCTACGCACTATCCCAAGTGGACTTCTCCATGATAATAATAAACAGGTTTTTTGGGCAATAATTAAAAATGTTTGGATAATGTAGTTATAATAGAGAAATATATTTTAGTTGATTTTTGTTCTTGTGTAAAGTTCAAAATTTGAATTTAATTATGCTTGAATGATGTTTCTTAGTGTAGCAAATTATATAAGAAAATGAAAATGTATGTAGTTTATAAAAATAAAATAAATATTTAAAAGTCTATTACAACATCACAATAAATAGAATTAGTTTTAAAATTACTTTTCTTGTTTTCTAATATTTTGAAATGAAACTTCATTTGAAAGAATAAAAGGAAAGAAAAAAAACTTTCTGAAGTTATTGCTAAATAATTAATAACTGTCATATAAATACATGCAATTTAGTTTTCTCTATAGGTTTAATTACCTTTAATAATGTATATTTCTGATTACATACAAACATGCATATATACAGTGGCGCCAAAAAGTAAGTCCATACTAGTCATTTTTCAAAAACTGGAAGTTTAAGCTAAATTAAATGTAATCGTTTAAACAACCTATACCTAATTTAATTCACATTTTATTCCTCTAAAATTTATCTGTTCATATTTGACTTTAAATTAAAGTATATACTGCTAATTGTGTAATGTAAAAAATTATCTTCAAATTGAGTAGGGAAAAAGAAACTCTGCACAATGGAAAATTGTTATTTACATAAAACTTTAGAAAATTAATGCAACACAATATATATATATATATATATATATATATATGATAGACTATCCCTGTCAATTTTGATGTATGAGGGTCATCAAACCATGTATGGCTGTCAGACATCCACACAGAGATTTGTTT
>JAYKTE010008925.1:0-16031 GCA_036873565.1 Xipholeptos notoides
TTTAATCAGACGACTTTATACATGTTTGTGATATTAAAAACCATTATTTTTAGCTGGTAAACAAACTAGTAGGAAAAAAAACTCGAATTATTATCCCAAAAGTAGAAAGCCATTGACTTGCTTGACTCCTTCTTACAGGATATTTTTGGTTTGCTCTTGATCGAACGATCCTATTAGAAAATTAAAGAAAATGTTTATAAAAAAGCGTGAATGAGTTTTAAAAAAATGTTTCTTCTTTTGCCAAACAAATGAGATTCAAGAATGCAGTGGTCGTTTGCATTCCTCTTCAAGATGCATTAGAGGATTTGGATTTCCTCAGAGTCCAATTGACTCAATATAATTCTTTCAAGGCTTTTGGGGTTTTAGTTGTAATTTTTACTACTACTACCACAACAACAACAACAAATACTACTACTAATAATAATAATAATAATGAGAATAATAATACAACAGCAACATAAGCTTTTCTTTCCTCAACAACAACAACAACAACAACAACAAGCATAATTACTACTAATACTAATACTAATACTACTACTAATAATAATAATAATAATAATAATAATAATAATTATCATATAGCAACAATTACGGTTAAATAACGTTGGAGACACCGCTTCCATCAGATCACCGAAATTAAGCAACATAGATCCTCGTCAGTACTGAGATGGGTGATCACTTAGGTAACGTACCAACCCAGGTAGCGGTTCGTGGTATGAACAGTCGAATCCACCAAGGAATTCGAACTGAATGACATGCTACCCCCACTACCTACCCCTACGCACCTAATCCCTCACACCGACCGACCAAGCTAACAACGTTCTCATATAGAGTTACCTATTTGGGTGAAACCTGGGTGTCACAGAATACACTGAGATTGCTAAAACTTTATAAACTACAGAAAGACTGACTCGGGTAGGGAGAGGTCTCAGGTCTTCTGCTCAACAACAACAACAGACGCAACAATAACAAATACTGTCAAAATGCACAGAAAGCAGCGGTTTCCGGCAAATCACCGAAGTTAAGCAACATCAAGCCTGTTCCGTACTTATATGGGTGACCACTTACGAATACCAGGTACATTAACAAATAGGTCGGTCGGTCGGTGACTCTTGGTATGAAGAGGAGGAGCAGTCAGTACAGTCAAATCACGTTGGAAGCACCTGTTTCGGTCAGATCAGCGAAGTTAAGCAACGTTAACCCTGTTCAATATTTATATGAATGACCACTTACGTAAATAGGCTGGTCATTGTTTCTTGGCAAGAACAGGAGCAATCCAATTTCTCTGCTCACCTCTATCGGTCGGTTGGTCGGTCGGTCGGTCGGTCAGTCAGTCGGTCGGTGTAAGTCTTCTCTGACACTCCAGCTTGTCTGAATACTTTGCGGTCAGTGATAACTCCCCCTCATTTCTCTGTATGTGTGTGTGTGTGTGTGTGTGTGTGTGTGTGTGTGTGTGTGTGTGTGTGTGTGTGTGTGTATATGTGTATTTATTCATCTATTTATATATACATTTATTTATTTATTTTTCCTTTCTTCTCTCCTTCTCCTTCCCATTTCCGCTTCTCCATTCCCTTTTTCTTTCTTTCTGGGTTCTAGTTTCCATTGTTTAAAACTTTCCTGGTTATATCTGCTGTCTTCATGACTGCAATGGTCTGTGAGATGTTGATTTTTCTATTGATCCCAATAACATGCAATCTTTTCTTCAGGTATTTTGGTATTATTCTTAGTGCTTCGATGAGTATCGCTGTTACTGTGGTTTTCATATTCCATATTTTCCTTAGTCCCTTGGCTAATTCCTGGTATTTGCTGGGTTTTTTTTCATTTCTTTGGTTTTTATTAGGCAACGGCATATAATTGTTGTTTAGCGTTTTCTTAACAGAGCCTTTCTTTAAAAATCTACCAAAAATAAGGTAATTATCTAATCAATATGAAATTTTCACCAATGATTAAGCAAAAATGAAATTTATAACGATGTCATTTTTTTTATAATCAATTTATAATCTGTTTCTTTTTTTTTTCTACACATCCCCCATTTCTTCATGTGTCCTTTGTTACCCTTAAATTAAAGATCGATCCATACAAACCACATATTTTCTGTTTGGGTAGACATTGAAAATTGTAGAAAAACAAAAATTAAAACAAAAAACAACTTGGGGGCTTGGAAATCGCAGATTGAATTTCGAAATTTTAATTTGTTTAATTTTTTATCTTTTGTGTTTTGAAGTGTCAATTAGGTTGAATATTTTTTTAAACTTCAGATTAGCATGAAAAAAATGTTTTTTCATTATTTCTACGAAAACCACTAAAACAAGCATATATTTGGTGTGTTAAGAAAACGTTTAAAACAACAATTATGTTGTTGCCTATATATGTTCTCATAGTTTGACGGCTAAGAATCCAATAAATGGCGTCTGCCTTGATTTTGCATTCTTAGCATGGAAAACTGGGCGGGGAGAAATGATTTGAAATAATTTGAAAAACAGGAACTTATATTGTAATATTTTTGCATATTCTTATAGCCAATCATCGTAAATATTATTTAAACATTAACTAGGGACTAGGAGTTTAATGCTTCTTTTAATGATATTAGCCAGAAAATAAAAATCCTTCCCACAATTTCTTTGGTTAAAAGCGTTTCAGATTTTGTCTCGAATTTTCAAGAACTTTTCAGAAAAAAACAATAAAAACAACTCCCACAAAACAAAAAAACAAATTAGAACCCGTCATTTTTAGGTGCACAATCCTCAATCGTTCATTTCCGGATTTAGACATTTTTCTTACTGCTTGAGTTATTTTCAATCTCATCTTTGAAAGCATAAATTGAAACTCTTCATGTGATTCTAATTAATTCAAAGTTGTATATATATATATATATATATATATATATATATATCAACGTTGAGTCTAGTCAGTACTTAGATGGTATTCATAAATGGTCACCCATCTAAGTAGTGACCAGGCCCAACGTTGCTTAACTTCGGTGATCTGACGGGAACCGGAAGGTCTGAATACCCAGGCTAGTGTCTTAGGTGTAGTTAAACCACTGGGTAGATACAATCTTAGTCTTCGTTAACACAGGCATCAAGGAGAAGAAAATTTATGTTGTTCATGTAGTCTGTGGTAAACTTGCATCAACAGCTCCAAGAAGTGTAAATAGTGTAAATAGTGTTGTTTCGTGACTGAAAATAAATCTACATGTGACAGTCAAACAACCAAACTCGGTTCGATAGCACACATCGTCCATCATAAAAATGTAGGCAGCGAAGAGAGGGGGTTGTAAGAGCTTAGACTCTAGAATCTTATTCTACGAGTTCAAATTCCAATCAAAACCATTCTTTTCACCTCCAACAGCCTCGGGCAGAGGAGGCTCGTTAACTTGGCGATGTAACTCATCTCGGTATAAGGATAACACTGCTTTCAAAAGCCCGGGTAGATGAGACCCGTCAACTCAATGAGAATAACTCGTCTAGGTGAATGAGTACACTGATTACAAAAAGGCCGGGAATGCGATGAGCACAAAAAATTGGCCTAACTTGGTTTGGCAGTTGATCAAATAAATATCCCCGTCATTTTTGAAACCCTAAAATCATTTTAGAAAATTGTGGTTATATTGACACCCCCAATGGCCAAAGTAACCCTCACACAGTGGACACTATGAGGATGCCACGTTTGGTGTCTTAAAATCTATTTTTCCTGCTCAAAACCAAATCAAAATCGTTTCACAGGTCTGAATGAGCCATATATAAATTTCAAGTCTCTAGACCAAAAATTGGAAAAGTAGTTTGGTAGAGACAGTTACCCAGAAAGACATAAATGCACGGTCACTTTTAGGTTTGTTTTGTTTAACGGCATATCAACCTTTTAGGTAATTTAATACTGAACACAATAATCTTTGTTAAAAGTTTTTTCTCCACACGTAGTTTTTTAATAACACAATAGGAATTATTTAACCCATAGCTAGAGGGAATGTGGTGATTCATACCTTTCACATAGGTATTAGTCTAAATGTGAACGTAAACGGAACCATTGGGATTCAAACTCACGCTTTACGATTCCGTAATCCGACTGCCTATCCACCATCGATCACTTCTAGGTTCCATCTTATGACAAAAAGAGATTATAATGAATATGCTTGAATAAAAGTTAGCATAAATCCATTCCATCTATAAACGTGAAAAATGCGTGTGTTCACGTGATTTTTCCTACGAAACTCCTCCGCCAATTCTTTTTCCTTCGTCATGGAATTTGAAAATAATGGTGAAATGATTTATTTAAAGTTTTTTAAGCACCCGGCAAAACCAGGCAATACTTCTAGTGTTGTAATAAACGGGCTCTTATAAAATGAAATAGCCTCTGTAGACAAGTTGGGGTTTATTCTGTATTTTCTCCTAAGAATATAAGAGCTCTTTTTATTCATCATCTGACCTCAATTTAGTTGACAATTTTAGAAAAAGAAAAAAAAGATCGTATGTGTTTTGCTATTATTAGAGTGCACAGAAGTCGCCATTATAACTATAAATAAAGATATCAACCATACAGAACATTAGATCAACAAATATCATATTATTACTGCTGCGGTAGTGAAAAAAAATATTTAACTTGGGACAATGGCCATTATTTTAAAGGTTGTTAAATTAAACTAAAAAAGGAATAGAGATTTCTTTTTTGTAATTTCTTGATAACTTTTTTTTATAAAAGTGCCGTACATACAAATAAAATTACATGCAGTGGGTGTCTTCTCGACCTCGAGTGCAGCCACATCCTTTATTTCATGTCTCCATCTTCTCTACCTCACTCTCCCCTTAAAAAGGTGACTCTTAGGACAATCCAACTGCGACAAATTTTTCCAAAGAAATGGCAGTCATACACACACGAACTCGTACGTACAGGCATACATACACTCATCCGAATACGTACACACATACACATATACACACTCATACACAAATCGGAACGCATTTACACACGCGACTAGACTAGTGTTTCTCAACCTTTTCTGGACCACACCCATCACATTTTTAATATCTGATGTCCCCAAGTGGTAAAAATTGTCACAGATGGAGCTTCCTGAAAATTGAACCGATTGATACTCCACTTCTATTCTGATCTTGCCACGACCAGCTATGCTATCCTAGGCTCTGTTAATAAAGTAGGTTTTGAATATTGATAAGCAGTTAAAATAAAATTTACAGATAATAAAGCAGAAATTAATGCTTTTATTAAATTACAAAAAGTTAATGGTTTTATAAACTACAAGAAGATAAATGCTTTATTAAATTACACGAAGTTATAGGTTTTATTAAACCACAAGTAATGAAAGGTTTTATCAAACTATCAGAAATTAAAGGTTTCCTATGTATTCGTTAAGGTTTTATTAAACTGCAAGAAAATAAAGGTTTTTATTAAACTACAAGAAATTCAAGGTTTCGTAGGTGTTCGTTCTATGACCGCTTATTAATTTTTAAAATTTATTCAGAGGAATGAAAACGGTCACGCATTAAAATTTCCACACCACACCAATATGGCTCATGTTAAGAAACACTGCACTAGACGAAGTATCCGGCCATGTATTATGCTACGCCAGTGGCGAAGAGCAACCAGACAACGATTAAGAAAATAAGCACACGTGCAATGCAAAAGTAGCTTATTTGTGCACTTAGGCCTGATCTCATGCAGAATCAGGAATAACTCAAGAAATTATCTTTTAAATCTATTAATTTATCAACTTTCAATATTTTTACTCGGCTACCTTAACTAAGAAGCTTGTTTCAATTGTAGCTTCATCGAAATACGTCAAGCCATAATTGCTGAAGGAAGTAAACTGAGAGAGATGGAAAACGGGTGTATTAGAACAGGTCCCACTTCCCACTATCTCGGATTTAGTACGCTTCAGCAATAAGACAATTCGGCGTGAAATTAGTGCTTTGTCGTTATAGTCAAAGTTTTGTTTACATTTCTAAAATTAATTCAGTAAACTAATTGTTTAAAGTAAAAAAAGGGCTTGTTAAATATGAAATTTTCTAAAAACATTTGATTTTTTTTTACTAGTATTTTATTTTTAAAAAAGCTTTTTAAATAAAATTCTTAAATATTTCAAAGAAAACGTAAAATCTTTTAACTTTTCTAAGCTTTAAACTTTTTTAAATTCCTTTTTAAATATGAACAAACATTTATGGACTATTAAAAAGAATGAATACAAAAACTTCAAAATTTATTTTTCAGTCAATTAGCCGAATCGGCGACTCCGAATCGGTCACACTGAAAAAACTCATTCCCGAATATCTCTAGTGAGATCTCATCCACTTCTAACGCTCCCAACCCTGGGTCTGCAATATACTGCAAACAGTCAAGATTAAATTTTAGTTCCGACTAACTCAAAATTTCCTTGAAACCCTGTTTCACACCCGAAATTTAACTCCTATCATTTTCTTTATATCTAAACACCTGTTGAACTAATAAAGATTTGGTACTAACCCAAACAAATGCATTCCAATCCAACTTGTTGAGTGACAACGCCCTTTAAGATATACTACTGTCTTTTTATACATTAGTTTTCCTGTTCTCAAATGCTTACACAATGACCTTTTAGAAAATTGACTTTTTTTTCTTTTGTTGTGATTTCAATTATACCCGTATCGTTTTTTTCGGCGGAAGTGAAAAAACGGCTGGATTTATTACTTAATTCATATAGCATCGCCAAAGGAAAACACCAGGTATTTGGTTATCATGCCATGTGGTGCCATAATGCGCAATGACGAGAGTCGTTCCATAAGTTATACCTCCAATATTTTAACTAAAGAAGTTAAAGAGCTACGAAGACTGAAGTGGTGCCATTAAAACGAACAACTGATTGTTTTCCAAAATTTATTTTTCTACGTAGAAATCATCATTCTCAATGCATTTTTGCCAGTAATGTACGAGATCATGTGCATGGGCGCCTGGAGTTCACTTTGTCATTCACATCTTTGTCGCCATACTGAAATAGACAAACCCATCCCCTAACTATGCTGACATCAACTGCATCGGCTTTGTAAATATTAAACAGAAGCCGATGAATGTTGATCAGTTCAATTTTTTTGCATGTAATAATTTAATGACGCATCTCTGATTCTGACGCACGTCCACGACAGGGATTGCTTTCTTAGAGTCTCAAACTGTCAATATGTGCAACTAGAGAAGAAACCTGACGGATGCATAAGTTAATTTCAATCCCTTCTGATCCATTCTGGTGAAATGTATGAACAGGAGGCATTGCATTTGGAACATCCCTCGTACAACTACAAATCTATGTAGAGCCAAATCTATGTAGACGCTAAATTTTCTAAGCATCAATTGGCGTTTAGCACAGAAGAAAATCGTCTAATGGTTTCTAGCAACAATCGCACAACCAACATTGGGAATTCCTCAAATAAACAAATTTAATTTTCAAGTTTCAAAATATTCTTTGGAATATTTCTTCTACGAACTATTTACTCGAAAATGTCGAAGATGAATATCTGTGAAATATTTCATAAATCAAAAAAATCATGTTCACGTTTTCGATGTTGACCTTGATATTTCTAAAACCAGACCCAACCTTCTATCTATAGGGCAGGTTGATTTTCAACTATTTTCAGAAAATCAACAGGCAAGTCGTGATGATAGTTGGGGTTTTATGTGATAAGAACCCATACCAAAAATTAGATACCTATCTTGAAAAGAAAATTGAGCATTTAATTTTAAAGATCGTATGGAAAAATGTTGAGAAATGGCTTGAGAAATTATTGATAATATAAAAAAATTTTAGTTAAAAACTTATATTAAATACTAATTTCAAAATTTTGTTTTCTTATGTTGCGGATTGTTTTTAATGACGGTATGTCTTTCACTGTTCACCGATAAAACATGTAATTGCTGATTTTTCCAACTTTTATAGTCATTTCCTCAAAAAAGGGTATCAATTTGGAAAAAAAATTTGGAGTCAGTATTTATTGATCAACTATCATCATCCACATTATGCCACGGTTCCAAAATCGACCTGCCCTATTCTATCAAGCATTAAAATTCAAAACCTTTGCAATTATCATTTTGAAATTCCAATTTGATTAGGTTGCCTAAACTTTCGACATATCCTGTTCAACTAACGATACCATTTTATCGTTACACAAGACAAGAGATAAGAAAGAAAACAAAAAATAAAGAATATAGAACAAATGATGAGAATGAAAGAAAAAGGAAAGAAAGAAGGAAAAGAGAGAGAGGTAAATAAGGATATAAATGACTGGCAAGAAAGAAAGAAAGAAGAAAGGTAGAAATAAATAAAGAAAGAGATAAAGCCTTAGATGTCTTGTTTGGCAATCTTCCTTAAGAAAAAATTCCAGGGTGTAGAGCTGGAGATACACACCTTTATGAGCCACTGAAAAAATTCACATGATGTCCATCAGCAGAATATCGTAGCCAATATTTAATTCTAATTACAAAAACTTATAGCAATATCTTTCAGGTTTGTTGGAAGCCTTCTAGGATATATGTATTAGACTAAAAAACCCTCTCGGAAGTACTAGACTAGGGACCCTTCTCTGGAATAGGCACAAGATTAGGTACCCATTTTGAAAATATGCATTAGACTAAAGACTCTTCTCGGAAATACTAGATTAGGGACTCTTCTCTGGCATAGGTACTAGACTATGTACAATTATCCGGCATAAGTAACAGACTTGTCGGAAATAGGTACTAAACTCTGGACCCTTTTCGGAAATACTAGAATAGTGATCCTTCTCTTGCATGGTTACCAAACTAGGAACTTTTCACGGAAATACTTAGATGCTCCTATTGGAAATTCGTTCTTTATTGAAATAGGATATAAACTCAAAGAACAAATCCTTTAGATATTAAATGTCCCTAAAAGTGTTTTCTTCAAAGCATATCAATCGTATTTTTAAACTTCTCTAAATTTGAAATTAAAGCAATTATTTTACATTTTTTTAATTCGTTTTCGTGGTTTGATTTAGTTTTGTTTGCTTTTGCTGTTTTGAGGTTTGCGATAAAAATGTATTTACTGATCTCATACCTTTTTGTCTTCCTATAGTAAATATGATTTGCATATTATTAAAGCTAATATAGCGTGGCCAAAAAGTCACTGGCTAGAGGGAACTTTAATAGCTTCCTTATTTTTTAAGGGAAATTTATATAATTTTAACAAAATATGACGGAATCAAAGGTAATTTATTTTTTAAGAAAATAAATAAATGAAATAAATATTTATGAAAAACAAAAAATCATTAAGGTATTTTTAACGTTATCTTATAGAATTTCAACATAAAACGACGAAGAAAATTAAAATTCATTTTAAAAAGAAAAAGGAACTACTTATAATAACTTAATTGGTGTCAGTTTTTATTGTAACATTTTGGCCTGCATGTACTTATTTTCAGAGGCAGACTGAGAGTGTTGTTGTCTCCTGGGTGGAAAATACAAAAAGCCCCTCCCCCATTCTTTACAGTTAAATGCTACATGTAGAGACTGCAGCAGCAAATGATCAGTGCAGATTGATTTAACTATGTTCGGCAGTCAGCTACAGCCATTAGATACATATTATGATGTACCGGTAAAGTGGAGTGACCCGAGTCAGAATGGATGTATTAGGGTGTATTACAAGGACATCCTTGATCATTTTATTGGAATCCAGGCGACCCCTTTGCAGTGTCGGAACCTCGGACATGGTCCGATTGACCGATGGCTCAGTCCAGTCTTGGCTATTTTGAAACTTTTCAAACTTCGTTGCCTAGTATTTGACGATAGATTAAAGTTGGATAGCGCTTGAAGTGTGACAATCGCCATAATCAGCGTCCCCCTCCCCCGCCCTCTCCATCAAAACAGGAAGTGATGGAAAGAAGCTTTGTATTGGATATGTGTTTTGAAATTCAATACTTCCCAGCCATTCATTCTCCTTACACTCCACACGTTTTCTGATGGTGACTTATTTTTAGAAAATGTCTAATTAATCTTGCTGTTACAACTTATGAATAATAAACAGCCGGCTACAAACACTCCACATACCCTCCTCGCTAATACAACACTCTTCTCTCTCTCTTTCACGCGAGTGTGCACACACATACATACGTACACACACACATATATAATAGAAATGATTTTATGAAAGTATTTATTCATTATATTATTTAATTGATTATAAAATAAAGAAATACTTTCCTAAAAAACATTCTTATTTTTGTTTTTATTTTCTCTCCCCCTTTCTTTCTTTATCCCTTCACTAGGGTGTGAGCTGGGCACTCGTTAATGAGTATCGCAGTAAAAGCTACGACTGTAATGGTGGGTTAACTGATAGGCCAGTTCTTAGTAATTCAGGCTGAGATCAATTCGATCCTGACTAGAAGAAGACTTGTTGTTTGCGTAGCAGTTCTGACGAGCCGTAGATTGCGAAACAGGCATGTAGACAGATCGCAAAAAATGTTTCTTACAACAAATCTATTTCTTCTCTTTGTTTAGTTTACGGGCCTTTAGAGAACTATGGTTACACTCTACAGGTCAGATGTCAGGATTTAAATAATTAATACCTCTCCTAAGTGTATTAGACCGAAAGTAATCGTAATGAATGCACTGGCATAGAGTAATACGACCCCAAAAGCAACATGCTATACCCGCTTGCCCATCGAACTTCCTCAGTATAACGAAACTCATGTAAAGTACAAGTCATTCAAATAGACCAGTTATCGCTCTCTTCTTTTGTTTGAATTGTCAGTCGATATTTTGAAATAACTATTTACCACTTTATATTCTACATGAAGTATACCCCAGTCTTTCTCGAGGGTTGTTTGATGATCCCATTACGCTCATTTTGATCTGTGTTTTTATTTGTAATTCTAAGAATTTTTATTTCCCAAAAAACTGTCGAACATTTGGAAAGCCAAAAATTATTCTAGTAAACTGCGATTATATTATCAATGAAATAACCAACGTAACCCCCACCCCACACGGCAGACGCTACTGGCAACAATCCAGTTTTTCAAGTTTGACTCGATAGCGGGTATCTTTTAGGCTCAAAAGCAAATCGAATTTGTCCTACAGGTCCGAATACTCCATATATCAAATTTCAAGTCTCTAGACCAAAAATAGGCAAATTAGTTTGGCAGAGACCGTTCCTAAAGTATACATGATCACTTTTATAATAGTAGTTTTTTTTGTTTGTGTTTTACGGTATATCAACCTTTTAGGTCATTTAATGCCGAGAACAATCACTTTTGATAAACGTTTTTTTGTCCGCACATAGTTTTTTTTTAAATAACATAGTATGTACCATTTAATCCATAGCTGGAGGGAATATGGGGATTCATACCTCTCTAAAGGGTATCAGTCGAAATGTGATCGTAAAAGGAACAATTGGGATTCGAACTCGCATATTACGATTCCGAAGTTCGACTGCCTTTAGTGAACTTTCCCTTATAGTAGTAGTAGATTTAAAAAGAAATGCTTACCTCATTTTTGTATTTGACCTATTTAATTTCTTTGTCTATCTTTTCACTTATCACTGTCTCTCTTTGTCTTCCTCTCTCTTAACCTTCTCCCCTTTGTCTCTATTTCTCTTTATCACCCTCTGATTCTTTTAAACATTTCTTTCTTTAAATCTCCGTCTTTTTTATTCTATCTCCTTTTTATTTCTTACTTTCCTTCTGTTTTTTTTTTTGTTTTTTTAATTTCGTTTGTTTAGTTCCCATCCGATTTTACTCTTCGCTTCAGTTCCTCCCCTTTTTAATTTTCTCATCTCTATGCCCTTTCTCCCCGTTCTCAGTTCCTCCCCTTTTTAATTTTCTCATCTCTATGCCTTTTCTCCCCGTTCTCAGTTCCTCCCCTTTTTAATTTTCTCATCTCTATGCCTTTTCTCCCCCGTTCTCAGTTCCTCCCCTTTTTAATTTTCTCCTCTCTATGCCTTTTCTCCCCGTTCCTCTTCAGTCGATTCTTTTCTCCCTTTTACTAAACATTCATTTTCTTTTTCTACTTTATTGCCCCTTTCTCTCTTTTTCCCCTCTTTACCTCCCCTTTCTCCCTTTTTTCCCCTCTTTACCTCCCCTTTATTCCCTTTTCTCCTCTTTACCTCTCATTACTCTTCATTTCTTCCCTCTACTTCCATTTTCACCTTTTTTCCCTCTACTCCCCTTTCTTCCATTTACTCCCTTTTTCTACTCCTTACTTCTCTTTATTCCCCTTTTCTCCCCTCCACTCTCATTTTCTTCCCTTTACTCTCCTTTTCCTCTCCTTTTTTTCTCTTTACTCCCCTTTTCTCCCTTTATCTTCACATTTCTCCCCTTTTCTCCCCTTTTCTTCCTTTTACTCTCCTCCCTTCTTTCTTCTCTGTATTCTCCTTTTCTTCCCTCTACTCCCATTGTCCCCTTTTTCTTCCGTTGACTCTCCTTTCCCACCCTTTTCTTCCCGTACATTCCATTCCTTCCCTCTCCTCACATTTTCTTCCCTTTTCTTTCCTTTACTCTCCTTTCTCCCCTTTTCTTCCCGTATTATCATTTTTTCTTCCCTCATATTTTCTCTCCTTTTCTTCCCTTTACTTTCCTTTCCTCCTCTTTTCTTCCTTTTACCACGCTTTTCCTTCCTCTACTCACATGTTCTTTTCTTTTCTTTCCTTTATTCCTCTTTCCTAACGTACTCTCAATTTTTCCTTCTACTCATATTTTTATCCCCTTTTCTTCTTTTTACTTTCCTTCCCTTTTTTCCCTTTACCCTCCTTTTCTTCCCTCTACTTACATTTTCTCTCTTTTTGTCCACTTTTCTCCTCTTTACTCTCCATTTTTTCTCTTTACTCTTTTTTTATCCTTTTCACTCCCCTCTACTCTCCATTCCTCCTATTTTTCCTTTCTACCTCCCTTTTCTTCCCTTTACTCTTCTTTTCTCTCCTTTTGTCCTCTTTTGTCCTTTTTACTCCCCTTTCCCATTTTCTCCCCTTTTCCCCCTTTAACCCCATCCTTTCTTATCTTTTCTCTTCTTTTCTTCACTTCACTCTTTACTCCGTTTCTTTTTGACTTCCTTTACCAAATTATTTCATTTATTCTTTTATGACTTTTATTCTGTTTCATTATGTTGTTCATTCGCAGGTTTCCCCCTTTCTTCATTTGACTGAATTCAATTTTTTTTCTTTGTAAATTCCTTTCATAAGCGAAAAAATTATTTTAACGTCCTGTAAAAAGCGGTATGTGTTATTTTGCAAAATAGAAATCGTGTATAACATCTTAAAAAACATTTCCGAAATCTATTTCCAAACGAAATTTGGTTACATTAATTCGTTCTATCAATTTTTATCCACACATTGGAGGCTGGCATTTTAGCAAGCTTTGTTCCAATGTCCCAACAATCACAATTCGGCTTTTATAAACTGCGACAATATTCACTGCCATCATTGATTTTTTTATTTTCCTTCATAAAATTGTTTAAAGCTTGGGTTGTTATTAGATTCTCACACATGTGCAGCATCTGTTCAGGAGAGGATGGGTATTCTGTTGCCTCTGTTTTTTTGTTCCAGCCTAAGTGTAGTTCACCCTTAGGGCCGAGAGTCTATATTCTTAGTTTGATTTCTTTCAAATTCTTTGAACACTATATTAAAAACACCCTTTACTTTGGTTTAATTTTGCCATCATTAACGACATATCGAACGTATCACGGAGCAGCCATTATCCAACAAATCAAACTGGTAGGGCTTCATCTCGAATGTAAGGCATACATTTAGTAATGTTCATAAATGCTTCCAGAGCCCAAAGATGAGGGTTTCAATCCCAGCCAAAGACAGCAATCTCTAAGAATACATTTCAAGGTTTGAGACTAATAACCGTTCATGGTTAACTGAATGGGAACAGTCTAACCCTGTGGGTTGAATAAAGGGTTAATTTATAAGTTCTGTAAAAGGTCACAATTACGAGACATGAAGGTTCCCCAAGTTCAATTGCTTAAAGAAGGCTAGGTAGTTCATCGGCAGAAACGTAGTGAAGATAAAGAAAATAAAGATGAGAACAATAATCCGTTAATTCGATACACAAATAATACGAGAGTCATTCCAAAAGTAATGCCTCCCAAGTTTTATTCCGCCCCAAATGATAAGAGAGGACTGCAAATTGCATTGTTAGGGCGATTTGGTTTGTTTTTGATTTTGTGTTTTACTGCATATTAACCATTTTTAGGTCATTTAATGCCGAGAAGAATCATTTTTGATAAACGTTAGTTTTTGTCCACACTTAGGTTTTTTAATAACACAAGGTGTGCTATTCAACCCATAGCTGGAGGGAATGAGGGGATTCATACCTTTCCCAAGCGTATTAGTCGGAATAATTATTAGGATGAGTGAACTTATGCATTCATGTACTCTGTTACAGATATTGACTGTGTGAAACTCTAAGAAAGCAGTGATCACATAGACGTGCATCAGTAGCAAAGATGCGTCATTGAATTCATCAATGCAGAAAAAACTGAATCGACCAACATTCACCAGCGTCTGTTAAACGTTTACGAAGCCAATGCAGTTGATGTTAGGAGGTAGGTTTATCGATTTCAGAGTGGCAACAGAGATGTGTGTGACAGAGCGCGCCCAGGTCGCGAAAATAGACCACATCGTTCATAGCTGACAAGTGATTTGAGAATGTTGGTGACTATATAGAAAAATAAATTGTGGAGCATAAAAGGTCGATCGTTTCAATGGCACCACTCCTGTCTTCGTAGCTTTTCAAGCTTTTGAGTTAAAAATCAAAAAATCGGATCGGGAGGTTAACTTGGGGTAGTGGATAGGCAGTCGGACTTCAGAATCGTAATACGCGAGTTAGAATCCAAGTCCTGCTGTGTACGCTCATATTTCGACTAATATCCTTGGAAAAGCTATGTATCCCCACTTTTCCTCCAGCTATGGGTTAAGTAGGGCACATCCTGTTATTCAGAAAACTATGTGTGTGTGGACGAAAAGAAAGTTTATTTAAAAAATGATTATTTTCAGCATTAAATAACCTAAAAAGGTTGATATGTGGTAAAACACAAACAATCATACAAAAAATCGGAGGCATTACTTTTGGAACGACCCTCGTGTAAACAGACAGTAAGATTGCTGTCATTTCTAAAATCGTGGTTATCACTAGTATGTTAATCATACAGTAAAGTCTGCTTTCTAAATACACAGCTTGAATAGCAGAAGAGTAGTAGAATGTTTTCGGAATGTGTTTGAAATTTGGAATGTAGTCAAAGACAGATTAATTTTGTTTTATCAGAGAAAAACAAAACGTTTGCGAGTAGTATTTTTTTCTTACTACATGACCCAGAATTTGTTAAAACTTCTAAACATTTTTGTGCTTGGTGTCGTTCAGTGTTGCATATAAAACAGCTTCCCCGCTCCTCGGAAAACTATATTTGGCAAAAAAGAACGTTAATCAGAAAATGATTGTTCTCGGCATTAAATGATATAAAAAGGTTGATATGCCGTAAAACACAAACAAACAAACAAACAAACCCACTACTTGTGAAAACTATGTGTGGACAAAATGAATGCCTATCAAAAAATGATTGTTCTTGGCATAAATTGACCTAAAAAGGCTGATATGCCGTAAAACACAAATAAACAAACCACTACTTGTGAAAACTATGTGTGGACAAAATGAATGTTTATCACAAAATGATTGTTCTCGGCATTAAATGACCTAAAATGTTTGGTATGCTGTAAAACACAAACAAACTCTCTTCTAGTGATATTTGATTTAGCACAATTTCCTTTGCACTTCTGATAGTTGAGTAAAAGTATTACCAGTGAAATATAAAGGTTTTTTTTTCAATATTTAGGCTTTCTAGGGCGAAGTTTATTTACATTTTCGATTAGGGAAGGACGTAAATCTACGTTGCCCGTGTTACTGCGTATGTACATTTACGTCACAATTTTTTTAGCCGTTTAGTGTTAATGAACGTTTATATATAGTGGAGCGACTTATGGGTAAAATAGTACAAATGGTGAGCAAAGCACCAAATTTTGCATGAAGCTTTGTTGGTATGTACCCAACTCA